>VYYJ01000666.1:0-48273 GCA_021029165.1 Cyphoderus albinus | reverse complement strand
TTAAATCCCATAAGGATTTCTGAAAAAAATATTCTGAAAATTCAAAATTTTTGCACATGAACTCCGGCCCGCTGCATCCAGCGACATGTGCCAATCTTACTTTTTCACCATTAGTAGTTAGCACAGAAAGTGGGAAGAGCAGTCTAGAAAAACAAGGTTTAATATTTCCTCGTCAGCTATTCTGTTTTTGAAAGTGTTTCAGGGAACGGATTGTTTTTTAGTTTTGTTGGATTTGAATTTTCGTTGTGTTGAGGCGAGTGGTAGGTATCAAAATGAACGTTATCCAATGGCCATAGGTTTTGCTGTTGAGTTTCGCAGTAAAAGTTTATTGGTTAGAACAAAGAGATTTGAGAAAAGTTAACGAAAAAGATTAGAAAATTATTTTATAGTAATACAATGTATTCCAATTTGTTACACCACACGTACATAAGTAATAATGAAAAATGCGCCTGTGAGTATAACGTAACATAATGCACACCATTTTATTATATTTTGGTGCACTGCATATCTACCACCATGCTTTTTCGGAATAAAATAGCAACAATAATTTAATAATGGTTTGGTTGAGATGAGTTAAGCCGAGTGAGTGAGTGTAAAGCAGAACTCGTATTTATTTTTGCTGCTCGTGTGTGCTGTTCTGTTGGTGGTGGTGTGATGATGATAATGATGATTATGATATGAATGGTGATGGTACTGCAATGAAATTCGTACAAATTATTATTATGATCACTCGAGCTTCAAGCAAGTGAAGATGGATTTTTGCAGCAGAAGCTCAATTTTTTCACCCAGCATCGAAAAACAAAAGAATATTATTGCAAACAATAGTATGTATCACTTTCATGAGGAAGAGAATTTTTTTTATTGAGAAAGATATTTCATACTGTCCTGAACTTCTCTGCTTTCGATTTTGTGGAGTTAAATTGAGCCAGAGATGAGTTAGTTGAGCATTGAAATGAATAATGTGATGTCCATTTTACCCTTTACCGCTGCTGCTGCAATAATGCAGCTCCCCTTGATAATAATGGCGATCATCATTTCATTGTCATCATTATCATCATCCTCATGGAGCAGCAACCAGGAGTAAAAACATTCGATTACCTTTTTTCTTTCATGGCCAAGATCACGTTTGTTTCATTTTGCTGTTCTTGAATTGAATGTGGTACATTCCATTTTGATGGAAATTATCCTTCTCATGTAATTTAATGTCGTAGTAGTCATTATAACCACAGACTGACAGAGTGATGAAAAAAATATTTATGGGAGTCATTCACAGGAATACAAATAAAATAAAAAGGGTTCGAAAAGTGAAGACTTGAAAGGAAGGAAGAGAAGAATGACGAAGGACTATGAATGTAAAAGAAGAGTGACAAAGGCGCATCTTAGAATTAATTTAGTGTAAGTAAACACAAAATGGAATTTTTTCTCTGGTCTCGAGTCAATTCTCAAAATAAGAAGTCGAGTTGTAAACCTTTGTTCTAAGAAAGGAGTTTAGAATTTTATAGAGCCAGCTAAAGTCAAGTCAAGGAAAAGATGATGGATGACAAAAAAGACAAAAAGCTAAAAAAATGTGTGGGTAGTTTATTTGCCCACCAAATCGTTTCATAATAGTGCAATTTTGTTAATTTGAGGATTACATTGCAAATAATGGAATGTAAGCGAATGATTAATGTTGTTGAGGAGAAAAACGTGGGGTGATGTTACACTACATAGGTAAAATATGTACATAAACTCTCGAAAGAATCTGCATGCAGGTGAACAACTGGCTCTTAGAATGGCAAGCCATTTTGTGTCTCCCCTGTTTTGTCGAATATTTTCTTTTTGTATATTTACCACGTTGGTGGCGGTGGTAAAGTTGAAGTTGAGGGGAATGATAATAAAATGGTAAATTGCCATATGGCACTTTAAAAAATGCGACCGTTTATAAGTTCAACGTCTGTCGCAGCAACTTTCAATTGTTTCTGGCATTTTACTGAAGTTAGATAGTTGCTTCTGCGATTCTTCTTCTAAGTTTTTTCTGATTGATATCTAAAGTTTCCAATAAATATCTTGTGTAAATAATCTTACCTACTCTGTGAAAGTTCACAGAAAAAAATACCAAAAGAGGAACGTTATTTAGAAAGTTACTGTATTTTATTATTTGTATCATAATATCATCCCAACCTATCTAATGTGCAAACACGGGGTTTTATACTGAATATTATATTATTCATTAGACACATAAATACAAGACATATTTCTTGATAGTTTGGGTTCCATCCATGTGCGTATTCATTCTCTAATATCTCTCTCCCCACTTCTTCGTCGTCTTTCTTTCCTTCAAGATAATATTTCCGATGAACCATTAAATTATTGAGTTTTGGAGAAAATTATAGGGTACGAAAGACAATGGATTTTTGTGGGTTCTTTTCTTTCGTTTATTCTTCTTAACACTGTCCCAATGTGGAATTTTGTGTGCCATCATAACAACGTAGTATAACATAACGCACACATATTCACCATACTTAAATAATAAAAATAACGTTACGTTGTGTTGCGTTAAAGTATCAAAACATTTAATACTACCAACGAGTACGAAAAGTAACGTAACCTATGAGAAAGTTTCTTCTTTGGAGAGGGAAGCTCATTTTTTAATCCGTTTTTTTGTCCACTGCAATAAAATATACTTCATAAAATACAATGGAATGCACCATTCAAATGTTACATGATATGTAAAATGGTTATGATGGAATTCTTCAGGTTTATTTGAGATTACGCATGTTTTTATTTTTGTTTTTATCTGAGCGTCAGTTTGCGCATTGTTACAGTTTGCATTTTGTTACTAGAAGTGTCGTTTTGTTAAAATATTGGATTTTCTACTTGGATGTCACAATTTAATTTCAACGCCACAAGATTGCACTACATTGTAATGACACCAAAAGTAAAGAAAAGGTATGATTGGGTAGAAAAAGTCAACTTAAATGTATTTAAATTTTGCATGAAAATATAAAAATTGTGTGCACTCATCTTATTATTGGGGAATATCCGTTGAACTCATACCGAAGAATTTTTCTTCGAAGCGGACTGGGCGCGGGCCCTGAAGGCGTCTTCCTTACTTCTCGGTTGATTATCGCTGATGCTGGATGAGGTGTATCAAAAGCGACTATAAAAGCATATCTAACGCTGTTACACTGAATCCGTTTCCCCGTCCAATAAAAGAAACAGTTTTTCTACACGAATGGCATTCACATTACATTCACGATACGATCATCAGGAGTAAAATATAAAATTCACGTTTCTCTCTCCCCATTTTCTTTCTTTTTTATTCCGTTTTCCTCCGCTACGCTTAATTCTCTCTCGCTCCCGTCCCCAACTCTTTCAACTGCGTTCCTACTGCTTGCTACGTACACCTACATACTTTTATTTTGTTTCATTCGGAATTTAAAAGAGCTTTGACTTTGAATGTCCCTATTTTAGTTCATCCTTCCCTCAAACGAAATTCGAGTTTCTCTTGTTTTTACTTGGTGAGCATGAAGCGGTAATAAAAAATAGTTTAGGGTGTTCCCTCTGTTAATGAAGCAACTGCACTGGAACAAATAGACGACAGCAGCCGTCGCTCGTCATCATTCCGGCACACAACACGGAATCAAGAAGACGAAAAATAGCTAAAAAATAAAGAAATAATGCACCGTGGGTTCCTTTATAACAGTATATTTATAAAGCTCTATTAACAGAATAAAACAATGAACCGAGTGCATTTTATATTCCCATTCCTCCAACTAACTCGAAAGTTTAGAATACAAAAACAAAGATGGATGTGAGCCATCGAAAAACATAAATTAAAGAGACTTCATTTTCATCATGCACACAAACCATCACATAACAGAACTACTTATCCGTGTGGCTGCTCTCGCTCTGGTGGTGTGTATGCGCCTGCCTCAGTCAAGTCTGTCTGTCTCTTGTGTTGCTTTATGTGAATGCTCGTAAAGACTAAAAAATTACACGTTTCCACAAAAATTTCTACCTTAATTCTTTAAAGTCAGAAGTCAAGCTTAAATGTCTGACAAGCAAAAGAACAAACGAACTCTACTAATGCTATCGCTGCTTTTTTGGAACTGATGATAACGGTGATGATGATGATGATGACGATTATGGAACCCTTTTTTTGAATTACTTTTTCCTTTCTTTTCTTTTTCTCCCTTTCTGCTATTTTAAGTTGAGTCGTCATCAAAATTCTATCCGAAACACCGAAGTGTTTTTAAGCATGCACTATTTATTTTATGGATGCTGCTCATGATGATGCTCCGTTTCTGAACCTGCCTCGGTGTTTTCATAAAAGAAGACCTCAGCGGACACAATTCACGTCGTGTTTGTCTTAATGGCCTCCATGATGAGAAGAAAAGAACGATAACGACGACGACGATCTAATGACGCTGTATAATAAGGTACAATTTCAAATGATGCTTCGTCCGTCGTCGTCTCTTGTCTCTAAATGTCTAAAGCCCTTTACTTTGCGATGCGGTGCCTTACAATATGGTAAAGTGTGGAGGGGCGAAGAAGGCAAATTGAAACGGTTATACTTTCCAGGAAAACATTCATTGTCGTTTTTGTAAGTGTGATGGCCAAGATTGTCTGCACGAAGTTGTCTAGATGTTTCTCTCTGGCTATTATCATTATTATTGGGCTATTTTTCGTATCAATTCATAAAATCGATGTCATTACCTAAGTAGTCGAATGGCTCATATGATTGTCTGCACGAAGTTGTCTAGATGTTTCTCTCTGGCTATTATCATTATTATTGGGCTATTTTTCGTATCAATTCATAAAATCGATGTCATTACCTAAGTAGTCGAGTGGCTCACATACACAAGTGAAGAAAACGCAGTTAGCTTACTACGCTATTGTATTTACCAAAATATGAACAATGAACATTTTTAAGTATCGTGGTGGTTATGTTATTACCCGGTTATTACTGTACATTATGTTACGCTATGTCCATATGATTTATTATTTCCTCCGTGAACCTGACCTAAGCCAAGAGAAGATTTTTGAAACTTGCTCGCTTCACTTTAGGTAGGGACAGGTAATTGTTAAAAGTGCATTGTCGTTATATTTATTTTACAATTACAGTGCAACAGCGACAATTGAATTTTTACTTGGAAGAAATAATGAACCAAATTTTGAACACTGTGATATTTTCAATTGGCTAATTTATCTCATCTCATCTCATTCTCGTCTTCGCTTTGCTTCGTTCACTGGCTGTATTTTTGACCCTCGGAGCAAACCGTGCTGAAACAATAATTGTGATGTGGCGTGGCTGACTAAAGTTAAATGAAGTGTTCACTAGCTCGCCATTTTCCTAGTAAAGCTGAAAGTAAAGGTTTCTCAATGCATATTAGAATTTCGCCAAAAGCGAAAAATGCACTTTATGGGCGAGTAAAATTGACGGTGTGTTATGTTTTATGATGATTTGATTTGATTCCTTGTGGTTATCAAAATCATCGCCTTCCACATGATGAGAAAACATGAAGCGATCGAAATGTGGTTGAATGTGGTCAACTGAGATTATCGTGTCGTATCGTATCGATAATAATATGATCATAATCTTCTGAAATAAGTACAATAATATGCCACTAAGTAAGCAGGGAACAACGGGTCATTTTTCAATATCCAGCTACTATTAACCTATATACCACCAAATAATAATGATAACAGTTTTATGCATAATAATAAAAACTCGTCTTAAACATGCACGTAAAATCTGTTTTGAATGCGTGCAATGCGAAATGCAAGAAGGATGAGTCGAGTGGCCCATCTCGTATTTAATAATGTTTTTAAGACAAGGTAGAAAATAAATGTAAGGAAAACCACAGGGTTTGGCCCTGACATTGCCCAACATCACTTGACTTACGCTTTTTATGTTCCTCGTCCTCCATTATTGACTGACTGAACTGAAGTTTAAGTGAAGTCAAACTTTTCTGAAAGTTGAACAAAAAAAATCATCCTCTTTTTTAGATAATAATAATGATGGCGATGATGATGCTGTTGCGGCGGTGTCTGCTGCACTATATAATTTTCATCTCATTTCACCTTGACTGCCAAAGTAAAGCCAGTGCGAGAGCTTTTTTCCAAAAAACAACATGCATAACATCAGATTGTAATGTAACAGAACACGACATAGGAATATGTACAGTGTTTTAGTGTTACTCTCCCACATTTTTATTGCAAGGAAGCAGAAGAAAAAACGGGACGTAAAAAGTTGGGAACATTATAATCATTGCATGTTCTTAAGCATTTTCTCTATAATACAGTACAATACAATCTCATTTGAAGAGTGAAGAGGAAAGGCGTTGCGTTTCTTGGAAGAATAATATGCTTTTACTATGATGATTTCCTTCTCTTTTATGTTTTATGTGAATTTTTTTTTTCGAGAAAAAAAAAGATGTGCGTAAATAAACATGGAGTTTGTTGAGGACGGGAATGCTGCTGCTGATGATGATGATCATCAGGAAGATTATTATTGTTATTATCAAGAGTTCATATTGTTTCCCTTACCAGGAGTAAATAGCAAATCTTGTTGCTGCTACTCCTGCTCCAGTTTTTTTCTTCTGAAAGAAAAGTGTGCATGTGATGTGATGTGATGCATGTTTTTATAGTTATAGTGGTATGGTGCAGACTTGTGTCTCACACCTGAACTAGTGAAAAGACCAGTAATTTTGGTAAAGAGATTGTCCTCCCAATAACAGGAATTTGTTTCATGTGGTTTCATGTGATGTTTAAGGAGGATGTGATCATCATAATCATCGTATCATCATTAATGGTCTATGGTTTATGTAATGAATATTATTGCACACTCTTTTTATTTACACTCTCTTTTTCGCCTTTTTATGGCAAGTCTGCCCATTCCAATTCCTTCCTTCTGCTTCCGTTTTGTTCGACAAGAGTCTTGTTAAGTAAGGGAGTAAAATGGTGTCTGCCTGTGTATTTATGTAACTACAGAAAATTAGTCAGAGTCAAAGTCAAAGTCAACTCAGGGTGAGTTAAGAGCCAAATGGGTAAATTAATGACTTATCATTGTTAGTAGTAATTAGTCAGAGCTGTGAATTAGTTTCTTATGAAACAATTTTCTCGGCCGAAATCACACGATGAATCATTGCATGGCGTACACAGTCTGGTTCTCGTCAACAAACGCAATAAATTGCAATGAAAATAATTGTTTGATAAGCGTTTAGAAAGAATTTCGGACTGGAGCCAGACTTCAGATTAAACTGGCGCAGAGGAAGCCGTTTATTTGCTATTATTTTATAGTAGATTGATTATAGCGGAAGAATTATCAAAGACAAGCAAGCGCAACGAAACTTATATAAAATCGTTGAGCATTAATTTATTTGCGGTTTGCTTACCACCACAGTAAAAATTCCCTTGTGACACAAGACCAACACATCATAACATAACGACCATGATGAAGATCATGATATAATCGTGATTATAAAAAAAGGTATTCCAGCGAATATTATGCAACGTCATTCAGTAACGATCCGTGAGAAAAAAAAGTATTTTCATCTATGTCTACTACAGTGGAAGCTATCTAGAAGAGTAAAATAAAATTCTCACCGCTACGTTCTCCGTCTGCCTTCTTCGTTCGATCGTCCGTCCGACCGCGTCCGCCCTTTCTTCTAAAAGAAGATAGACGGAACAGATACGGCCCGAGACAGACAGAGACAGGAATTAAAAGGAGAGTAATCTGGTGCCTGCTTTTTAATCTTAAACCACCACTTCCATCACCACTTCCAAAAATACTTCATTTTATCGAGCAGTGGCGATTACGAATACTTTTTATTCCTAGAGAAATAATTCGCATCAAAATTGGTTGTTTGTGTATGTAGAATAGAAACAAGCATTTTACAAGTTAGAGTTACTTTTGAAAAGCAAAATTGGTGTGAAATGTTTGACATGAACAACTCGATACCAGGAAACGTTAACTTGCCATAACTTTTTCCTGTCTGCTTCTAAACATGCTAAAATAAAATGCAAATGAAGGTGGAAAAACTTGAAGCTCGGTTTTCGGCAAAGTCGTTTGAAACGTTCGGTCAAGTCATCGTGGCAGTGAAAGCTATTTCAGAGAACATCAATTTCAATTCTGCTGAATGACTCAGGCTGGCAAGCGAGACTTATCATAATATAATATTGTGGACACACACTCGTGTACCTAATGTGTACAAGCGAGCAGTTGATGGAGCAAGAGTAAGACTGAGGTATTTAACCATTCTGCTCTATTTGTTCACCTAATGCTGCCAAAGTAAGTTTCCTGAAATGTCGTGCGGAGCCTCATAGACTGAATCCGGTGCGGGTAGATTGCGTGACAAAAAGTTGGATGTTTTTCTTTGCTCGATTCCATCTAAACTTTATTTTACTTCACCAGTCTTACTTACTTAGCGAAAAAGAATTCTCCCGTGAGTATTTTACTTGAAAATAGGGAGACAATGAGCTTTTTACTTTCTCACTCACACCACATCACATGATATCACCATGATGGTGATATGATGTGGTGATGGTGGCATGAACCTGGTTTGCTTTTGGTTGGTTGGTTTAGTGGTTGGTCAGGCGAGAACCAGAGAAAATAAAAAAATGTATAAATGTAACTCGCATTTTGTCAGAAGTAAGTGAGCGCGTGAAGTGAAAGGGAATCGACTTAAACAAAACAGGCAAAAGCAGAAAATAAAAAAGAATGTAATGCGTGTGTGCATTTCGTTTGGAATGGTGGGATGGATGAAGTGGAGGAAAGTAAGTAAATGAAAGAAGAAAAGAGAAGAGGAAAAAACTCGGAGAAAATCGATTCCCTTTTTCTCGCCATTTCCACACTTTCGGGTGTCTATTTTGACACCCTTCGTTGTTTCTACTTCACATCATCATGCGTTTTGTTTCGTGTATAAAAAGCCTTGTGTTCAGCTCTTTTACCCGATTCTTGGCTTGGCTGTGGAAATGTTTTCTTTTAATTCTCAAGTCTCTGTTTTCATCCGAAACTTTTGTCAATAAATATAGCGTAATTTAAACGACTATCTTTGGTTTCATAATAATAGCGCCCAAATTATTTCAGAGAGATTTTGGAGCAACTTAGGTTGACTCGAATTCCTGAAGTATTCAATTGTACCAGTTAACAGAAAAACTTGAATTTTGTTAGCAGATGGTTTTTAGTTAAAATAACAAAAATGCCGTTTTTTTACCGGAACTTGGATTTACCATCCAGAATGGAGTAATTGTAGAGAATTTTTAGTTTGTACACTTGAAATTATTGATGGCATGACTGGCATACAACGAAAATTGTCACGTAGATTAACATTTATTACACAGGTTTACACAAAATAATGGGCGCTTCAATAATTTACATACATTGAAGGAATTGGATAAAATACAAAAAAATAAATTGAGAGGTTGTTTATATAGAGAAAAAAAGAGGTTGTTTGTTGTAAAGTTGATATAAAAATGTACTTGTAACGGAAATATGATAAAATAGATTATATTATAAAAGTAAAGTATCATTTTCATCGGGATGGTTTGTCTCCACCCCGTAAAATGAAAATAGGCGTTTGTATTCTCGTTTGTCCTCCCATCCAACTATTCATTTTTGTGGTGTAATGAAACGCTTCTCTATTTTAAAATGATAAGGTTCGAGAAAAAGGATTTACCTGCAAATCCAAACAATAATTCTATTTTAGCCTTTTATTGAGTTAAGAGGTACACAAAATATTTGCTTGTTTCTTTCTGATTGTGTGTCTCTATTCAATTGTGCAATTGTCCTTGTACTACACATGTAAAGTTGAACATGTTTTTGTTTGTTTAGTTGGTTGGTGAAAATATTTTGACACATTTTTAAAACGCTGATGATGGCTTTCGCAAAACTACAAAGAAATCAAGGCGTGTTCGACTTTACGGAGGTAGTCAAAAGCATGTTATCATCTTGTGATAATCTTTTCACCGAGGCATTTAATTAAATTATTATAGTCTATTTTGTGGTCCCTTTTTGTCCGCTTATTTAAGTAAATAAGTGTTGTGTAAAAAACTTGTCCCAAAATTCAACCAAGTGGAAACAAAAGCGACACAGGAGAAACCACACAATTTTTTATTCTGAGGGTAATCGAAAATTTTCAGTTTGCACAATTTTAAAGAATTTAAATTGTCATCAATGTAATAATCTAATATAATTAAGAATTGGAGAAAATAAAGTTGTAAGTATTATAACGGAAATGTAGTTACAGTCGGTAGTGAATAGTAATGCTATATACACTAGTACACTACATTAGTAATAATTTAATCATTTAATGTAAGCTAAGCTATTATCAGGTAGTAAGTAAGTTAATACTAGTGTACAAAAAAGTTTATCGTTTCTGTATGTGTAAAGAAAGAAAGAAAAAAGAAATTGTATTAACCAAACCCGCTACTACTACATATTTCATTTTATTATTCTGTTTTTGTTAGTTCTCCGTTTGCTACTTTTGCTTTAGGCTTTCTTTTCTTTTTTCTTTTTTATACATACATGCATTCATAGCTCTTAGCTTATAAAATATATTTCGCATTTACAAAGGTTATTTGTTTGTACACACAATGCTGCCGTAGAAAGAAAATGTATGATGGCAAATGAGCTTATTCTAATGATGACGACCATTATCTAACTCTCATCATCATTATCGTCATCATCAACAAGAATATACATCAAATTTTCACATCATCGTCATCGTCATCAAAGAAAGCGGACGGAGGAAAGGAAAGAGGGGCAAACGCAGAACAGACAAACAAATGACTTGACATGATGACAAAAAGAAGGGAAATGGACTGAGAAAATTGTCGAGTTGAAGTTGAAGCTTACATTGGACGAAACTAGGCATGATAAGATGATGGATTCATGCATGTTATATGTATAAATGCATCCGTTATTATTTATTCTTTTACCTACCTGCGCTTATCTTGTATGGAGACATTGTAGCATAAAAGAATAATACGATTTGATGAAGGAGGTGGGCCGAAGCTGTCCTCTGAGGACGATTCAAATTGGACAAGGTGTATTCATAAGGCAGGCTCTTCTTCATTCTTGTCTTCCCTTTCGTTTCGTTTCATATTTTTTTACCCGATTTTTTATTTATTCTTTATTAGTTAGTTGAATAGAATTTTAGTGGATTGCTTACTTATTACTACTTGTTTTTTGATGGTCTGACCATGGCAAGCTATATAACATGCATATGTAGTAAACCCAGCGAGCTACCGTTTGAGAACATGAACATTCCATTAATTTATTTTATTATAGCTACTGCGGTGACCACTTTGTGTCTTACAAATTAAAATCAAATCAAGTTATTATTCTTCTTCTTCTACATACACGTATGTATAAATTGTAAAAGATGATGGAATGAAAGAGGAATGCGAAATGTGATTTATTATTACATATACGTTTATCTGCAGACATTTGATGATTATTTAAATAAAATAATTCAATGTTTCATTATTTTTAAAAGACAGCGCAGGATTCTTTAAAGGGTGGATTCAACGGGATAAATTTGAAAAAATCTCCTTTTTATTGTCAGTGGAATTTAAAATACGGAAGGCAAACTGAACCCAAAATTTATCGAAACGGATGATTTAAAAATCTGTCATTTTTTAACCTTGGCCGATAAACCGGGACTTAACCACACCAGTGGCAATAATGAAAATTTTAAGCACCATAATATTATTGTGCAATTTTAACACTATATAGAGCGAATGTGTAATAATGACGCTATTACAACTATTTATATGCTGATGAAGCCAATTTTGTTTACAGGTCTTTTAGCTGGTCTTTTAGCAGGTTTTTCACAAAATGTAATTGAGAAGTGATTGATTAGTATTGCATCCTGGAATTGGTATATTGCTAATGGCCTTCCGGGCGGACACCACATTCAACATGTAATAGGGTAGAAAAACCTTGATTTACATATCTACAATGTAACAAATTCTTGCCATTATTTAGAACTTTTTTATTTTTTATAAATTACAATAGAGTCTGATCATTCATAAATAACTAAAGTCACATTTTGTTTCTTGCCACAATTATCGCTTTGATTTCTTATCGAAATGCAAAGAAAGAAAGTAAAAATCCATTTATCATCACAAGTCATCATTCCAGTCGGTTACGCTGATGTGTTGAGAGTTTGAGACAAAAATCAATGTAGCGGCAAATTCTTTTGCCTTGTCATTTGAAACATGTAAAATGTAAAGTGAAGTAAAGTAAAAGGGTCTCATTCAATTTATAACACTTTGTATTTCATTGTGTTTCGCTTTTTCTTTTCCTTGTTGATTTTTGTAAAAGAGGAACAAGGAACAAGCTGATAAAGGTAATCACAAATAACGAATTCGAGTACATTGCATTACCTTCATAACACAGCGCTCTTTTTCTTTATTTTATTTGATCTGATGCCGAAGAGAAGCCGATGATGAGACGTGTTGCAATATGACTCTACTTCATTACAACTAATGTGTTGTTGTATGCATCTCCGTCTTTGTTCTCAGGTTGTTGATCACTTGGAAATTGAAGTTGATGTAATTGGGCGATAATGTTCGACTTCGTTTCTCTTCTCGTCATCTTTCTTTCTCTCAAAGAGCTGATTTTCATTTCATTCAAGTCTCACTCATTCTCACTAGCTACAACAAGTGCACAGGGATAGTATCACTTCACTCTTTTACCTTATGTACCTTTCATCGTCATCGTCATCTCATCACGATCATCAACACTATTGAAAACGCTGGATGTGAACCCTTTTTTTCTTCTGTTTGTTTCTTCCACATCGACATTTTCTCTCGTTCGGTTGTCTACTTCACGTCATTAGCACAATGAAGCGGGATACGAAACTCTTTGGTTCTCTTTCTGATTCCACTGACTGCTGGAGCCGCACACGCACAATCTCCATAAATTTGCCTCCTGTGATGATGTGATGTGAATGCAATGTAATATTTGCTGTGTGACTGTGTGCACCTTTATTCCAAAGTAGTCTTCCACTGTTATGCTGTTGAGTTGTGGACACGACAAAGAAGATTCCCGTGATGATAATGATGACCATGATGATGATTCAATAATGAAGATGACGTCGTCGTTTTTCCCTTTAGAAATTATATTGCATTAACTTACAAGTTTCATGTGATGCTTCATTTTGGATGTGTGCACCATGCAACAACACCTTATCGACGTGTCTCTTTTTTCAGCTTCTGGTTTATAAACAGGTCACAATTTGCAGTAAGCTGCTGCTGTTTTCTTGCTTCAATTATGATCCGACGATGATGATGAAAAATTTTCACGTATGTGTACTTGTGTACACATTACACCTAACAAGGTTGGATTATTGCAGACGTGTTTTTTAAACAATCACGCAATGAATTCCAAACTGTCACAGTGGAAGAAAAAAAGTTGCATTCTTGTCTTGTATTTATGAAAGCTGGTGATTATTTCACCGTTGATTTGATACACGCGGTGTGTTATTACCCGGCTCCCTTTTGTGCTACTTCATCTCTTCTCTTCTTTTCATTTCACTCCTCTTCACCATTTCAATTGACTTTCTATTCAGGTTCATTTAAGTATTTTTATCTTTGGTTAGCTTCTTTCGTAGTAAGGAAGGAACAAACAAAGATTCAATTCGGTAAATAATAAAACGGTGGTAGTTTCAAGTAGCTCGTTCTCGTTTCAATGTCTCAAGTGCTACTTTAAAATAAAAAAGTCTTCAAACAAACTAAAAATGTAACAATGCAAGCGAAACCTGCGCGCGTCCACTTACATGTATATGTACCGTTTTGTTGGTTGTTGTGTTCTAAAAAAAAATGGTTGCTGATCAGAAATCTAAACAAGCAAGATGATAAGATAAAAATGTGTGTATTTATAACGCGTCTTTTACTCATCTTGATTCTTTTGTCATGTCATAATTATTCTTTGTGTACAAATGTGTGACAAATATTTTTTCTTTGATGCTTCAACAATTGTTTTTTAAACTCAGACTCAGTCTGAAATAAAATGAAAAGAAATCAAGAGAAAGAAAAAAGTCATGAAAGGCTTTAACTGCTCGCTCCAGCTTTTATTGATTGCTATCATCTCATCTCTTGTGAAGATGGTTTAATGATACATTTCAACATTTTACTAAACATTGCATTATTATTGCATACAACAAGCAGCGGATTAAATTGGAGGCAATTACAGAAACAAGAATGATAATAAAAAATGAGTTGAGATGAAATCAACAGATTTCCTTTTGATTTCGAGACTCTTCTTTTTCAGTTTTTTTGTACGTACAACTAAAGAACAAATGACCTAATAAAAATGCAACTTTGAAGCAATGTACGTAATTGTTTGAATATCTTTTGATTTTGATTATCATTATCATTATGTGATCATACCTCGTTAACTAACGCATTCCACTTACTTTAACTGACTGGAAGGAACTTGATACAGTATAAAAAAGTCGAATGCAGAATAATGAATAGTTCATGATGAATTGACTTTTGTTGAAATATGACGATGTGATTAGGAGCCGAGATAAAAAATACGAAAACAAAATATTATGTACCTACATAACGTATGTAAATTGTCTTTTCTGTGTTAGCAATAGCAATGTAACGTAATGAAACGAATGACGAATTCAAAGCTGGATTCGCCGAGCCAGTAAATTCTATCGAGAGTGAGACGAAGAGATGAAAAAGAGCAGACTTTTTGGTTTCAGTTTACTTCACGAGAAAAAAGACAAGGACACAGAGAGAAAATGAAAGACGAGAAGTAAAGAGAAGGGGAATTTTCTCTTTCTCTTCCACAGCCAGAGTCATGGCACAGCATGAGGTTAATTGCGGCCAAAAGTGTGCGTCCTTGCTTATTCAGACAGATCATCACTATCACACTGTGACTGTGTGATGCGACTCAGTGTGCTTCATGAAAGTATCATTTCTGCCTAACCAAGTCTAAATCCCGCTATGATTTGGAAATTACTCTGATTTAATATTCAAAAGAGAAAAGAACAAAAGCGGACGTATGGAGGGCTGCTCGCTATCGCTATAAGAGTTCTGTTGACTGAGGCAAAGCGAGGCGAAAGTATGTGGGAAAGTTCATGGAATTAATTTTCTACAATTTTGTTTTTGTTGTGTCGCACGCATGGTTTCCTTTTAATTTTGCTCCGTCTGTCCCTGGAGGGGAAAGATATTAAAATGATAAAAGAGCGAGAAAAAGTTGGAGCAGTAAGAGAAGTGAAAATCGGGTTGCCTCAAATTAGTCAGATATTGTATTCCATTTGGATATTTAACTGATTACTTGTTTTGTCCTTAGTCACTCAGTCAAGAAAATTACACCGCCAAAATGATATCCCTCTGCTTCTTACTCTTCTGCGTCTAGATGCCATGCCCAGATTTCGGCTCGGCTCCTTGTCCCCTGTGGGGATTTGGTTGGTCATCACTTCACTGTATCAGTTTTCAATTCAGCTACAGCTAACACGTAAATAAAAGCACAACAGTGACAGTAACAGTAGCGTCATCGCATCAGCGTAGTCAACTAATCATTAAACTTGTACTCGTCTTGTCGTCTTTCCAGACCATATTATTCAATTTAATAAAAATGGTTGTTCTCAATTTGCATTAGGCTGACCTGCAGAAAGTCAGTCGAGGAATTTTGGCGACATTTTAACATTTTATAAGAAACTTATATTAATTTCTTTCAAACAACTTTCGCAACCACTCCAAATGTATCTAACGTTAAATTACGGCAACTGCAACAATAAGATTTGTAACGCCGTTGTAGTTGTTTATTTTTTAAACGAGACATATTATAAATGAGTGCACAAATCCTTCAATTTCTTTCATTTTTGCTCGTATTTCATTTTCATCTTTTAGTTTCTCACATTGCACGACAGAGAAAGTCGATGTAGGCCGGGATTCAGTGGAATTTTTGAACAGGTTCTTTCTGTTTTGCTTTAAACTCTGACACGAAAATTCATGCATGCATGAGTCCCTAAGCTATTATTTTCTGGGTAAATAAGAAGAAACGAAATATTTTTTGTTGAAAAATTATGGTTACTTCTTCGGCAAAAACAGAATTATTTTACTTTGAATTATTGAAAGAGAAAAGAAAAAATTTGCTGTTCTCTTATTTTGCCAATGAAATGGTATTACATGGTATAATTAAATATTGCATATTTGTTAATTTAATACAAACATACGTGTTTCATTTGAAACATACGATGTGTTAGTGAATGGCTTTTTAATACCTTTCCCTTTCTTTCTCTGAAAATGTTTCAATGTTTAACTATCACCTTCGGATAAAAAAGGTTGAGCAGCTCGTCCCATTTGCAAGAGTAAATTATATGTAAATAATTCTGTTTAATTACTGGGTCCACAAATTTGCAATTCATTAGAAAAAACGGGTAAATCATTTGTTTTCGCTGTGCATCCTCTCTCGGCCTTTTTCTGACTCTGCCTCGCCGATGAATTCGATTCCATGAAAAAATCGAATACGCAGCACAACTGAAAGTACAATAGTACTAACAAATCCAGTGATCTGATACTCACACGCATTCCAATCCTCATTAGGAGAAACAAACGAAAGAACGGTGGTGGTACGTGTCCGTCTGGAATCCAGTTACACATTTTTAGTAGACACATAAAAAGTATTGAGAATATTTACGTATATTTTCTGAGGAAACATTTTTTTAAATTTTTATCACCGGTTGAGTTCAGTCAGTGGCTGTTTGAAGATGGAGATGATGCGATGTGATAGTACCTCGGGCAACATCTGGCCAGCCAGCAGGTTTACCAGTAAAGCAATAAGCAAAACAAATGAAATGTTACTGAAAACGAAAATCTCAGTGAGCAAACCAAAGAAGACTGAAAAGCATTTAAATAACCGAAAATTTTTGTACGTTGTTTTTTATCTCACATTCTAAAAACTTCAGCATTCCTCCGAAAGAAAGTATCACCGTCATAGTCATCGTTATCATCATTTCTTTTCTTGGTCTTTAAGTATTTTCCAACTCCTTCGCTGGCCACTTTTTTTTACTGGGTGACCATAAGAATGCATTCTAAGATTTGACTCGGTGTGTGCATCCATCCATGCACTGACTGACTGTGAATGCACAATAACACAAGAATAAAAAAGGCCGAGTAGAAGTGACGGACGTACATTGTTACATGGGGATAGATATAACGAGAGATCAAGAGATGATAATATTTTTGTACGTGGGATTATGCCGGATTGGTTGATGATCATGATTGTAAAGATGGGATGTTTCCGCCCACATCTGTAGACAAGGTTGACCCAAACACATTTTATTGTTATGTGCTTGAAATGATAAAAAGGCTTACAAGTTGAGTTGAAGTCAGTCAAGTTTGAGCACAGGACTCCGATTAAGCATGCATCTTGTGAGTAACGTAACTGTGTGTTTGCATCTTTTCGTATGTTGTTTGTCTCTCTTCCATGTAAATGCAATGGCAATAATAATGCCTCGTCGCAGCAGCACAAGTGGCAACAACTTACATTCAGAAGAAAAAGAAACGAGCAGAGCAGCAACGGTAGTTGAAAAATAAAAGAAATGAAATTACCTTTAAATGTAAAAAAGGATCATTTCGTTTAGACGTAGATGGAGATTCACATGACATTTTACATGAGGAGCTCAGAACGGCTAAAAATTATCTTTTTTTCACTGTCAGTGCGAATGTTGGGATATAAAATATTATTTGGCTTAAAATGACTACGCATGTTTTAACATACCATAATAATCTTACCTTACATAAACATAAACATGGATGGACACTTGTAAAAAAAACTTGCTTATATTTTATTTATGCAATAAAAATATTCGAATCGTTTTGCATCTTATTAAAATATCTCAGCGTTTTGGACAGGGTGAAATCAAGCAACCAACCAACGAGCTAACTGATCAAACCAATATGGAGGTTGTGATGATGTGATGTGTGTGTGTGTGCATAAAAATGTGGCCAGAGGCGACATGACATATTATTCAGTAAAATGGCTATCATTTCTGGCAAACATTTAAACCAGTTATCATTTTCGTTTTTTCTTAATTTTTACGACAGTGCATATGAATAAAGTTAATATTAATATGAAATGAATGCATAATGTTATAGTGTGTAATAATATTAATATTATTAATAATAATAAATAAATGAATGTAGGAAGGCATGTGCATTAGCAAAACCAATGAAACTTGACACCAATTCAATTTACTACGATTATTTTTTTTCACACAAAAAGGATAAAATGTCGTTAAGTTGGCAGAGTGAATATTTTTACAAGGAAATAATGCGATATTTATCAGGATTTAATGGCCGCATGCATTTTCATAAATAAATTGACTCGTGAAGTTTCGGGCGTGCCACATGGTAATATTTAATGGGAGTTTGTTTTCGCGTAGGTATTTTAGTTCATTTGGTACATACAAGTTTGGTACTTGTAACTGAACGATGCAAAACACTTTACCAAATGCATGTCTGCTGCGTGGCCGCCATTTTTACCTTTTATGAGTCATGAATTCATAATTCTCAGGTGAGTAAACAAATAATGATCATTTAATTATTCAACGGGGAATTTTCACTTCGATCTATCCTACAGTCATTTCCACTTGATTGCACATTTAAATAATATTAATAAGGCAAAAGTAATAAAACTGTGAAGTGAGGAGATTTCCTAGACTAATTTATTGACTCACTCCATTTAGAAGTGACTAAAAAATGTTTATGGAAAGTCTACCAGAAATAAATATCACTTCACTGATGCGATAGCCATTTTACCCTACCTGTTACAGAAAAGGTGTGAACCTGTTAAAAAGTAAACCACATTTGTTATTATTATTTATCTATGCAAATAACAAATAAAAATTTCTCATTTATTATTTAAGATTTCTCCCAGTTAGTACCATTTTATTTCTTTGCTAATTGCAACGATTGTAATTGCAATTCAAATTCAGCTACTCACTCACGTCATCGGGGTGTTGCGTTGTAGTCAAGCCCCGTGTCATGCGTCATTGCATTAGTTAGTGCCTCCTATTGCCTGCCCTGTCGTTAAGTCGTTGTGATATTTCATCGAATGACACATTGCACATTATCATAATTTATTTGTATTGATTTGATTAGTGGAATTTCTGGTAGGGAAAATCATGGTCGTTTTTGTAGCGTGAAATGAAATCAGCTTTTCGTTACTCGTTTATTTAAATACGTTACCAGAGTTTATTTTAGCTTCATCGCTTCGTTTGTATGGGCATAAAAAGATTTTTGAACGTGAACAAAATTCTTTAAAAATAAACTGTTCAGGCTGGTGTCGGATTCCTTAGATATGCAAATTTGATTGTGGTAACCCACACTGAAATCACATGCCACACACTTGAACAATCCATTATTTCCATTGAACAATAAATAAAAAATGAAGTACGATGCAAAAAAAAAGTTTCTTCATTCATTTCATTATTAAAGAAGAAAATTCAAATGAGATGCGTTGTATTGTACTGCATTTCTCTGCTGTGCCTATTTTTATGACAAGCTGACTACAAGTGAAGATGAAAAATGAAAAATGAAGAAACATGCCAATTTGTTTGACTTATGTAGCTGGCGAAGTTAAGTTGTAGCTGTATGTAATAGCAGTACATCATTGTCATCCATGGCATGTGTGTTGCGTTCTGCTTACAAAGTAATGATGTATTGAGAAAAATTATTGCCAAGCTTTTGCGATTGAGACATTTATGGTCTCACATTTGCATTTCAATCTGCCTAATACGCCAATGAGTCTGGATTGAATGAAAGGGATAATAATAATTACCGTACCTCTGATCAACTAGGCAAGCTGTGAATGAATGGAAGAAAGGGAAAGAAAAATGCGTTTTGTCTGTGCAACTAATTTAGCACAATCATTAAAAAACCTTGTACAGAATGTATAGATAGTTATAAATTCTGAATTGTAAAGTGAACGCATTTCATTTTATTTATGATGACTTTGGTAAATGGTAAACAATCAAAAACTTTTTTAGCACAATTTTCACAATTGTGACTGTCTTATTAATTCCTGTGTGTGTTCACTTCATTCAAAAAAGAGTTTGCGGTACTCGCTACTTTTCACCTCATCATTCATTTTCTTTTCTCACTGTCCCATTTCTTTTCTTTTCTTATTCATAAAAAGTTAAAGAAGAAAGAATCTGATAAAAAATAGCAACGTGTGCTGGTGTGCACGCATGAGTTATGCGTTTCGGAAATGCTTGACGAGAGCAATATTTTTATGCTTATTTATGACTTCGTACGAGCCAAAGTTTTTAAGGAGATATTTTTTTCTACTTTTCAAACGAATCCACCGACGGTAAAACATGAACGGACAGCAACCGGCTGATACATATCTTTCGTTCTTTGCAATTCCATCAAAATGTACCCACTCATCGTCATCATCGTCATGTACATAAATATTTAAGAGGAGAGAAAAACATCCACGAGGATTGACCACATGATCACGATGATATGATGGCTGGTAATAACGATGGACCAGCAGCTAGCAAGAAATAGCAAATGCACACATTTTTTATCCGCTTGAACAAAAAAGAGCATGAATGTAATTAGGTGGATTTTCAGAGGTAAAAAGAGACATGAAAAAAGCGTGTGCACATTTTTTCCTTCAGACAGGCATTGCACTGGCACTGGCACGTATTTGTGATTATGCATTATACGATTATTTGAATATTATATTATAATGTTAGTTACTAGATTTACACTCGCTTAGACACATGTGATGTTGTTAAAGTTAAGTGGAGTTCGTTGTGTCTGTGTCTCATTTTTTGGTGAACTAGTTCGTGGACGTATGTACATTATGTAGCTGTACAAGCGAGGGAACGTGGATAATCTACTAAAGATTCAATTTGATAAAATCAGCGAAAGAAGAAAAAACGGTATGGACTGAAATGAAATGAGTGAAGTAGGCGGAGTTCTCTTATTAACTCCTAACTCCCATGCATCACACTTTTTCTAATAGGAAAATTGCAGCTGGTCTTTAATAATGATAATGTGAAAAAAGAGAAGAGGTGGATGTGGACGGGGATGAGGTGTGAGCTCTCATTCTTCTGCAAATAATTTACTCGATCAAAAGAGTCGTTTTCGAGTGAAACGAGTCAATTTAAAATAGAACGTACAAAATAATAATAATAATAATATGTAAATGATTGTTTAGTATTCATATGATGATGATAATGGTTAATGGTGATGTACACACCTGATTTTTTTCTGCGAGAAGTGATGTCCTATGTCCTTCGTCCATAATAAGAGTTCATTTAGATTCTCAAAAAAGATTAGGGAAAAGCTATATTTCTTTGTCTCAAAAGTGACACACTTGAAAATGAACCATTATATTTCTTCCCTGATGACAACTTACTTGGTCATGTCAAGTGAGTATCTTGTAAGTGGAGATTGAAGCAACACAAGAAAACTGTAACACAATGGCCATTATAAATATTATCTAGTGACTATGTGCAAATTGTGAGTGTGCGTAAATTATGTGATCATGAGGAAAGATAAGGAAAGAAACTAACTGCTCGCGATTTTCACCTTTTTATTACTTATCAACTTCATCGTCAACAACGTCATCACTTCATTTGCGCTAGAATACAATATAACAATAATTTGGCACGAGCTCGTTTATTTTTTTCTTTATTATGCAAGCAAGTCGAGTAACTAACTGTATTCTGTATAAATATGTGTCTAAAGAAAAGATACATTTTGTGTTGTGATATGGGCTACTGACACTGAATTTTGTTTTGATGTGATATTTGCTGGGGTTGCGGTTTTGAGTGGTTATTTTGTGGAGAGGAAATAAAAATGAAACTGACAAATGTAAAGGTTTTTATGAACACATCAAACCAAACGGTACATAATGGAGCTGGACATTTCGATTGTTTTGTGCTAATGGGCACGACTGAGCGCGACCTCATCGCAGCAGGGGTTGACTTTCAGGCGTGGTTCCATTAGGTACACACGATCGACTCAACTCGACTTCCCAAAACGCAAGTCACTTTCGACTCTAGTCGAACTCAAAAAGTCGACTCTAGTCCATCATGAATCCTCATCCCTTCATTTATATTAACTTACCATTCACTTTTCATTCTGGGTTGAGTCAGACAGTTCGCTTATCGAGCTTGTGTTGTCTTCACCTTAATTTTTTGATGGTTTTGTCTTTCCTTCCTTCCATCAATTTCCATCTTTTCAAATGCTCTCACTCACATCAGGGTCTCAGGGAACGTCTACCAGATAAACTAACTAGACTAAAACACAAATGCAATCAATTTAAAATGTCCAGGCTAGAAAATATTATTTCATATTTAATGCATAATCGTGCCCTTTTCCTTTTACAAAATATTACTCTTGGAATCAAATGCATAATGAGATTTTGTTTGGCGTTTGGTTTGTATTAATTTGAATACCAGAAAATAACTTTAGAATCAGATTTGGAATTTGAACATGAATTATTTAGTTTCGTGTATTTAATGCATTTTAATCTCGAATCTCCAAAGTTCATTTACTTACAGCATTTCTTACGTTGCTTGCTAAAGTTAAATATAAATATTTTATGTATGCGTATGTGCAAGTACATGGGTAAATTAGTTAGCGTTGCCCACTTTTACAATAAATGTTTACAAGGATGAACTTCAGGATTTGTGGCGAAGTCCTGGAAAAGAGTCCGCCCATTTTGGATATTTATAACGTCGAGTACAATTTTAAGGTTTTTAAGTACGAAAATGAAATACGTAGATACATCGGGCTGTTTATCTTTATTTTAAAGTCGTGTTATAGCATTATTGTTGGTGAACTCTTCACCGAGCTCAAACTGTGATAATCCTAATTTTACAAACTTTTAAATAAATCCAACATTTTTCATATCAACCTTGGAATATCAAAGCAGCAACCAAATATAAAAATTGAGCTGGAGAAAAAGGTACTTTGATATTGATGGGAAGGGGCCTAGGTCCAGAATCAGGATCAACATTTTTCCACGTTATCCGCATTGCATGCGTAATGTAAGGAGATTATCATCACTATCACGATATGAAAAATATGGACCAGGCTCTGTCGAGTCAGAGTGAGAGCAAAGTTACTTTAGTTAAGTGCAAGTCTAATCAAGCAGGACGATCTTATTTAGCATATTACAGTTCATTAGAAGCAGAGATAGGCGGGCACGAACTAAGATTTACTTTCTAGACCATTTTCAGAAGACAATAAAACAAAACTTCACAAGTTGTTTTTTCTCATTCCAGTTATTCTTATCCTGCCCATTGTAAGCTGCGATTTGATGTGTTAGAAAAATTCTTAATTACTGCTTAGCCACCGATAAGGACTCTAACGATGCAATAATATGTAGCTTCATAACTGCTCTTGTTCATAAAATAATTCTTGAGAAAAAAATCCCTTTTTTGTTTTTATGAAACAAAGTAAAGTAAAGCGATTCCCAAGATTCTTCGGGTATTTTCTTGATTAGGCTAAAAGGCTACGACTTTCATGCAGAAAAGGACTCGATTATGAGGGATGTGGATCACATGCTTCATATTTTCATCCTTGGTGGCGTTTCTTTTTCTTTCGGATTTTTTCTACGTGTTTATTTAGAGGAAAACGTCAAAAATTAGGGAAATGATGATGAGTCAGGTTGAGTGGGGCATTTTTATATTTTGTCTGGAGGAATTGCACGAAAGCGAAGTTGATGATTTTGTAATGCTCATGCACCCTTTTCGGAGCTTAAATAAAAATTCTCTTCCGTGCTTTACCTACCCGAACAAGAGATAAATTGTGAGAATTTTTAGAGAATGGACACAACAGCAGACGCCGGTGTCTGGCGGCTGCAAACACGGAACTTATTTAACTAGAAAAAGAAAAAAGGAGGAGGAAAATTCACTTGATGCATCCATCCAATTCATTGTAATTATTATTTGCTCTCTTTTTACCTATAAAACACGGAAAGATGAGGGAAGATCAAGAATTCAATATTTTCGCTTTTGTTTCTAAAAACTGTATCGATGATGATTGTGATGATCAAGGTTGTTTTTTACTTTTAATTTTCGCCGTTCGCTCGATGATGATAAAGGTAAAAGATTCATTTACACGGTTATTCACAGTTTGCCTTTGGAGTTCAAAAGGTCTGTGGAAAAGGTTGGTGAAATGATGGCCCTTCTAAACTTTGTTTTCCAGCTATTATAAAAACAAAGCGAAAGGTAAAGCCCGACCGCATCGACGTATTATGTCTGCGTGTGTGCAATACAATGCTGGCTCGGCCTGCCATCTTCATCATCATCATAATGCGGATGATGCACGATCCCGACTTTTAAACTAAAAAAATCAAGCCAAAGAAAATCTTTTTGTCATATCGTAGAAGTTCAAAGGGAAAAAGGGAACTCTTTGACTTTGCTTTGCTTGCTCGCTCCGTGAAAATATTACCAGTGCAGGCAGATGCATAAGTCGCCGCTGCCCGATTGAGTAGGCGGGTATGAAAATTCATAAATTTTTTGATTTACAAACTAATAATTACAGGTTTGGGCAAAAAGGCGTTTTAAAGACTTAAGATTTAAATACTCAACTAAAACTAAGCCAAGGTCCTTTTCATTTTCTGAGGAAAGTCGAGTAAAGTAAGGTGGTATAGGTTCTTTGTGTGGTGGAAGACAAATAAAAAAATGAACCAACGCAACACAAACGCAACAAGTTTGGAGCTTAAGCTTCAATGTACTCAAGTTTATCTTGTCTTGTTTTCCAGTACTACGTATGTACTTATAATGGCAATAGTAATATATTTTTCAGGTGATTGTATTGTGATTAGGGAAGCAATTGTGAGTGAGCAAGCGAGAGTAGTTAAAAATTTAAACCTGGAATGCTTGATAATGTCGATGAGCATTAACAAAGTCAATTATTCTTGTCTTGTGTGTGAGTCCCGAGTGCAGCGATATGTTGCGAGTTACCGTGTTCATGTTCAACTTTCTCCATTTGAAAATTTAATTATTCAGCATTCACGAATGTACAGTTCTTGCTTGTAACAAGAATGAAATTGAAGCTACAATACATAAAGTTTCGTACTTGAGTAAAAGTTGGGTAAATTTGAGCACCGAATGTTTTATGAATATTGCTGCACATTAAACACGAAGAAGCAACAGTCAAAAGAAAAACTTGAGAGCCTCTTCCATGTGTAGAAAGAAATATTATGCACCGAATTGTTTTCTATATAGTATCGTATGTAAGCAATTATATAAAATGTAAAGTGTGTGTGTTTGGAGAAATAATGATTTTGTGTAATCGGGAGAACATGATTCCTCCCAAAAAGCTCAAGTTTTCAAAATGAAAACTACCCACCGAGGTCCAGCCCATTTTGAATTTTTAATGAAAATTTATCAATATTTTTGTAGCTGACCGGTTGGTCCGTTGGACTTTACTACTTACGATAAATGCCTTTTCCTGTTTACAACATGTTGCAGCTCCGCTTTAAAAGCTTAATTTTCCATTTAGAGGAAAATTCTTCGCTTTCATTACATTGCATTATTCATCATATCAAGAAAAACATTTCCTCTGACAAAGACACATTAGCTTTTGTCAATCTTTTGTTTTATTCATAATTTTCTAAAGTAAGACTCCTCCGCGCTGCAATATGAATGCACTTGTGTGGCACATTTAATTTTCTTTATGACCACAAATGTTTTACTTATATGGACACGGACACAGTCGTAACTCACCAAATACTATTTTGTTGTGGGCTTGATTCTTGGTATTTATAAATGAACCCGTGTCTAAGTAAACCGTAAAAGTAGCAAAGTAAATGTTACGTGAGTTCAGAATGAATAAATTTTTTATTGGTGTTTGTGGCCTATGACATGAAATAAACGCAAAAAGTCGTATTCTAAACCAAAAATGAAAATGCACACTTTCCGTACTTACCTTGTGCATGAATAATTGTTAATGTACAAGGCAAGGTGACCGGTATTACCTTGTATTACGCTGTTTTGTGAGCTCTATAAAACAAAACAAGAATCTAAAGAACTCCATAACTGGTCTTGGTTCGGTTCGATACTTCGGGTTAAGGTGATCCATTATAATATTACAAGCCAGAAATTCTACTCTGACTATTTGAGCTGTAATAAATCTTGATTTGTGATTTTGTGCGTGGTCATTTTCATTCTAGTAGTCAAAATTCTCTGCTTTCTGCTGCACAATGGTTGAGAGAAAAAGTCAAGTCAAAGATATCAGTTGGCGATTAGCAACATGGAAAAACTTGTCGACAGTGATAATACCAGGCGATACCAAAAAATAAAATTTCCCCAACATTATTCATCATCATCATATAATACAAGACACACGATTTTATCATTTATTAAACATTAGAAATAATTACTCGATTCTATTTTAAAAAAAATATTATTCATATTGTCTAAAAGTGTGAAACTAAGTTCGACACCGAAAAACATATTCCATGACAGATTCAAGTTTTAAAATCTTTTAGATTCAAATTCATCATGTCTTTGTGGAGAAAAATTGTTTTAGTAATCAATTTTGTCGAACAAAGATAATTGCTGGCAATGACACATCATGGATCTCAAACCACTATCAAAAAATACTTTAAACGATGTGCATAAAAAACAGTGTGAATAAAACCTTGTCACAATCACTCCGAATAAATAAAGCTGGGTCTAAACTAACCAGCTAATAATACAATTTGACGAACGGACTGAGGACCACAAGCGAGTGAACACTGCCGCGCACACGATCCATCCATGCACCACAAATTCATAACGCAAGAGTAAATCCCTTTCATTTCATGACTGCCTATGATTATTTCAACCCATTTAGTCCATTCATTCATTCATTTGATTCACTCACTGACTCACAACAACAGCAGCAGTCAGTCAGTTAGCCATGTAATGTGGCCAAGCAAAGCGAAAAGCATTTTTGCCTCCAGGTAGTATTACACACATCATAACATAACACAACAGATTCAATAGTAAATACACTAAATAATAATAATAATAATCACAATAAAAATTGTTCCTGCTTCATATTTTTGCCAATTCACCAAGAAAATATTTTTCCCCTAAAATTTATTTTCTACCAAGAACCTCTAATACAAAAACGAACTGCCGAATTAATCATTTGTTCTACTATTTTTTGTGATTTCTTTTTTCGGCAAAAATTGCAGTGAAGAAGCAATAAAGCAGGAAGATGCACACAACGCACAAAAAATAGCCATGACCTGGAGCTAATTTGAGCTAGTCATAAGAAAGAATTCTTTTGAGTCAGCTTCTTCCACAAAAATGTTATTGTTGGCCGAAAAAATCTTGAGATTTTTCATTCGCCATCTCGTTTCTTTCTCATCTCATCATAATGATATTTTATATCCAGCAAAAAACCAGAGAGAGAAAACGGTGCAATGCAGGCTCATCAGAAAGTATCATCATGGTGGATGTTGGATGTGGATATCTTCTTGATTCGTCTCAAATCAAGATGAACGAATAAGGGATTTGTATGAGTGTGTGCGTGACCAAAATTCATTAGATGAGAAGAAATGATTCACACTCTCGCTCCATTAGGGTGGAAAAATTCATGTATGTACATTGCATTGTATGGTGTGTACTGTGTGGACACAATAATGGCAGAAGAGGCAGAGAGGTGTGCATTTGTAGGTAGGAAAGGAAGGCTTAGATTAGATAAGCATTGTTGCGTTTTGTAGTTGTGTTGTAGTAGTTATGTCATGTCCGCATTATTTTATTATTACCATTACATACGATTACGTATTATCTGCTACAATACAATAGAATTGAATGTGTGTCTACGAACCAACTTCGCATCACATAATAAGCACAAGATAATATTATTATATTATGATTATTACATGATGATGTATTTTGCTACTCAAGACTTGCTTTGCTTCATGTATATACATTAGCTGGAAAAGGCATTTTTCTTTTTATTTACATTTACAATGTTCGGAGCGATCACACGAACGAAACGAAGTGGAGCTTTTTTCTTTCCTTCTGGTTGGATACTTTCCTAATGCCACATGCCACGCTAGCAGCAGGGAGCAGAAACAGCAACGGCAGGCAACGGCATTGAAGTAGCGACCGAAGCAGAAGCAATCCATTTTTTTTCTTTTTATAAGACTCCATGCTTTTTTTCGTTTTTATCATCCATTCTTCGAATTTCTCCTGGAGGCGATATTTATAATTCGTTCACGATTCCAGATGATCATGATGACGACGATGATGATGACGATGACGGAGGAAATGGTAAAAAATTCATCTTGTGAATTGAAAAGGGTTAGAAATTCTAGAAGAAAGAAAGAAACAGAAAAAAGAAAGCAAAAAAATTCTCGAGTCGACATTCGACGATTGTGACTTCAATAGCGTTTTTATTCTTTTCTTTTTGTGTTATGTTACACATGTTTCCATAATTTTCTACGGGGCTACCTCTTTACTCATTCTACGCATGTAGGTAGGAAGCGGCATGACATGGCAGGCAGGAGCAGCAGAAGAATTCAAGGAAATAAATCAAATTCGGTGGAAGGAGGAATCAAAAGAATAATAAGGAATAAAATAAAAGAATGGAAAAAGAAAAATGGCCGTGTTCAAAAAATCCAATTCGAATCGTATATTTTTACATTAGATACACTTTTTTATTCCGTTTCACAATGCTGATAGCATTAGCATTAGGAATATTACTGCGAATTGAATGCGTGTGAGTATTAATATGTGCATTGTGTCCGCTCCACTCCATTCTGCTTTTAAGGGATGAATTGAATTGGATGAAAAAAACTATGAAAAATTTTTCTGATTGCTTTTTTACTTCGGTGGAACAAACACACCTTAAAATACTACAATAGAAATGGGCTATAAATGAAAAAAATATTACCGCATCGAATGGATTTTTTCGATAAAAATTGTAGCAACAATGAACTAAAGTACTTTTCTGAGCTTCCTTTTCTACCTGCGAAATTTTCATTTTCGTTATTATTTTTTTCGTTTTCTTTATCCATGCAATACAATAAAAAATTTGATTTCATTTTTAGTATGAAAAAGGGTAAATACAAAAATGAAAAAAGAAAGAAATGAGCAATCATTTCATTGTTGAAGGAAATAAAATGAAAGCAAGCGAAGGCGAAACTCTGATAAAATAGCAATAAAAACGAGATGGAAAATAAAATAGTGAAAATGGATAGGCATGAAGATTGAACATGAACATTGAACAGAAGCTTTTATTTCAAGTATGCACCAGTTAGTTCACTTCAATTCAGTTTCACCACGCTGGCTCGAGCAGGCGTGGTCAAAAAATGATCGGAATAGATTAATGTACACACACGACACTCATTCATACAAGAGAAAAGAAGAAAAAAGAGCAAAAATGCTCTTCTCGGTTCGTGTGTGAGAGTGAAGTGAGTACATGCACATTCTCATCTATCCATATCCATCCAAGTTGAAAAAATCTTTCAAAGGGAGAGTTCGAGTGAAGAGAGGAGAAAGAAAATGTACATTTTCCATTTTCTTTCTCTTTATTCTCTTTCTCTCACTGCCACCACTACTGCATCGCTCGAATGGAAACTTTGCTAAAATAATGTTTTAGTGGCGCAGAGAATCGAGTCGATAAGGCATAAAGTACATCAGAGAAGGGCACAAAAGCCATAGGATTTTATATTTATTACATTCGATTCGTTTGATATTTGATGTTACATTATTAAATGATTGAGTGTGTATGTGATGTGAGAGCACTGCTCTATACTACTGCATACTGTTATGCTGGTGGTGGAAAATGCCGAATGTTAAGCTGACGTTGAAACAGTCAGCAGCAGAGTTTGAGTTAAAGAGAATTAGAAGCCGCCGACACGAAATCGTTTTGTTGGTTTATTTTATGACTGACTAACGACATGTATTTCCTATCAAAAGAGTAACTTTTCACTGCTCCTCTTTCTCTGTTTTGTTTGATGGGTGTGAGTATTTACTTAAAAGCTTAATGCAACAGCGAGGGCTATTCATTTGATATAAATCTCCATTCGTCTTCTCTTACATTACTGCATTAAGTTACATTATGTTATGTTACTCCGGTCCAATCCAAGTTTAACTAAACCAAATTCAACTATCTAACTAGTTAGAGTTTACTAGTTTTTATGAGCATTTTCCCCTTTTCTTATATTTTCTCTGATAACACTTAAAAAAGTGGAAAGAAAAATAAAATTAAGAAAAATCATATTAGATTCATATTCATCGTTCTCAGGTCGTCGTGACCATTTTGTGGTGGTTATTATGTTATGAACGCACACATGATAAGGTGTTATGTGATGTGATGTGTGGATTTTTCGGCTCATGGCTCATGCCTATGGATATGTGATATAATAATATAACACACTTTTCTGTTTCAACAAACGCTAAAGACTAGTTGTTACGATGTCATGTTAAAAAGTGCTACCACTTTTAATGTTTTTTTCTCTTCTCGCCTCTACTTTACTCTTCTGCTGTTCTGCTTTGCTTGCTTGTTGACTTGTCTATAGCACGTCATGATAATCATAATAATAATAATTGTAATATGCAGGTATAAAATAGAATGGTGCACATTTGTCGACATCTGAGCTGGCCCTCTCTTGAGCGCAGGTAGCAATTGTCCATTCAATAACTATTCATCTGCACGCCTTAATAACAATAATAATCAGGGCTAAAAACTCTCCTCAAATTACAGGATTATGCCCTAATTCTAACAATTAGTTCAGAAAATAAAGAGCTGACAATGCGCTGATTCTTTTCCTTACTCTGGGCATTTTCAACACAAAAAAGATGAAACAAGTGGATTTTTATTGTTGGGCTACTTACATTACATTACCTAAGCACTTAACAGGATAATGGTGGCTTTAATGAAGCCAAGTTTGTGTGCTTTGTGGTCATGTCGTATCTTTAAATACGCATCATTAGTTGAAGATGCGTGTGAAGATGTGAAGATGTCTAACTTCACCTTTATCAACACTTTTTTTAACATTGCTAAATTTTAATTTTGGCGACTCGTTTTCTCAGAGTTAAAATTAGTGAGCAGAGGAAACGTGATGTGGCTAGATGAGAGAAATAACACGTTAAGTATGAAGAATGATCGTGAGCATGAAGAAGAATCAGGAGATGTTAATTAATAAAAAAATGTGAAATCAAATTAATTCAACGTCACTTAAAATTTTGTTACCATTCTGAACTGCAATTTTCTTCAGATACCTCTTGGTACAGTATTCGGACGTATTTATTAAAAAGAAATTTTTACTGGCCTGCGCTTTTGATAATTTCTAAGGCTTTTATTTTTTCTTTGCTAGATAGGAAGTTGATTGTGTCATGTACTTACGGACAAGCAAAATAAATGAGATATAACCAAAGCCCATCTGCTTAACTTAAAGCAGCAAAATGTCAGAGGGAACGAATCGACGAAAATGAATGCATAACAGAGCACAGGTATTTAGTGACTGGTTTCTTATTTCTGTTGGCATTTGTTATTGCCATTTATAAAATGAATTGTGAATGAGATGTGACCGCCCAATGCATGTTTGAGGTGGATGGATAGCTACATGGAATGACTACAAAGGAAAAGGGACCAACTCTTTATCTTCGTTTCATATTTTTCGGCGATATAATGTAGAGAGGTGAAGTGATAAACTTTACCGCACCGCACCACTCATGTCCGACTTAATAATCAGACTGACTGCTTAAACATTTGTTAAAGTTAAGCGATTATGGTGGACAGGTAGACAAGGAACAAAGTTTCGGCTTCTGGTATTTAGTACTTTTGTTTCTCATATTTATCCTTACTGTCTACCTGTGTTCACCTGAAAAATTCATGGTGTAAATGTCGAAACACTATGCTTTATGTAAAACTTTCGTTACTAAATACTGGACAATAAATAAAATAATGTGATAAGCTTCTCACAATGTATACTCAGGTCAAGCGCTTTGCGGGTCAAAAAAGGTCATTTCTCTATCACTTTAAAGAATTGGATTAAAAAAATTGTTTCTGTTACAATATTAACAAAATAATTATTCAAAATAAACCTAAATACTTTAGAATACAATAGATTCGTCGATAAAGCTTCCAATTATGCAAAAAAGTTAGCGTCTCCCTTCAATCCACACAGATACATTTACGCATCATTTTTTAAAAAGGTATGTAGCACCTTCCTGTTGAAATTACGGACAAAAAACTTCTGGTAAGTACATGAGAGGTTTTTGTCTTTCTCCTCTTGTCTGTACCACTGTCCAACGTTGTGTAGTGTCGATGATGCCCAAATGGTAGTGATAAAATAATGCACTGGCGAGACGAATAGAAGAAGTGAGGTGGAGGTGAATAAATAGTTTGAGAAGGGTTGGTTTCGCATTTAGGCTAGACTCAGACACATTTCAAGGAATGCAATGTGAAGACTTTAAGTGTATACTTATTTTTTGCATTCCTCTGTAATTATAGGTTGATTAGAGAGGAACCGAGTAATTAAGAGCCGTGCATCGTTAGTAGCATTCCTTTTATTCTCATCCTGGTCTAATATCAAAAGCCAATGTGATAAATATGACGCATTAAATTGACTCACTCAAATATATCATGGTTATGATATGAATCTTCTTAATTAATTTCTACTGGGTTGATTTATGCGAGACAACTTGTCAATATGTTATTTCTGGATCACATCACATTGCAATTATCACACATGATAATAGCCAGTAATGGCCATATTATCGTTATCGATCTACTATTATATCCTAAAGTAAGAGGCTTCTCCGAATCTAAACAGCAGTAAACGCGGACTCAAGTCCAATAAATAGTTTTCGTCGTCGTGCATTGTCTTGTTTGTGCCATTCGACATGTGCCCAATTGAATATTCCAATTCCAATAATTTTTAGATTGCAATTCAATTATGAAAAAAGGGTGGAAGATAAAAACAGAATTAATTTTTAATTCGTAATTATCTGCTGTAGCTCTGGCTGTAACGTTGTTCCGTACTTATTTCAGTACGTACGCACTCAATTAATTTTCTGGCTTCTCTATTGAATATTATGTACCAATTATTATTGTAGATTACTTTATTAGGAGAAAAAAAGCTAGAAGCTAGGATAGAATATTACTGGCAATACATTGTAACCACATTAGCTAAACTACAAAAGCAAAAATAAAATTGGTTTATCTAACTGAAACTGGCTGACGTAGGTAGATTAGATTAGATAGAGGGCAGAATGTAGTAAATAAGAGTAGAATAGTTATAAAAATCGAAACGCAATTATCGACATAATGATTAAGAAAAAAATAGATGGTCATTTTGTGGTTTTTAATCGTGTTGTGCTCCGTTCGCTTGCTTCTTTTTGAATGAACAAAAATATAAAATGTGCCTTTTCCTGGTTGTAAAAAAATAAGTTGAACTTGAACTGCACACGATAGCTAACTGGATAACTCATGGAGTTTATCCAATACTTCATTGAATGATGGTTGCCTGCGATGCGACTCATGATGTGTTGCATTGCGTTACGTTGTCTGGTCTTGTCGGATGGAAATCACCTGAATCATCCCGTCATGTCACAATATCATCACAAATCTGATGACGGGTGATTATCATATGGCTGTGTGTGAATAATTATTACATGCTTTTGATTTTTCGGATAACGGGATGATTTCAATGAGCCAAGAAACTTGAATCAAAAATTTGTATGGTTTCAATTCCCTTCTTCATTTTCTGGGACACTAGCAGGCATAATCCAAACCTTCAGATAATCCTTTTCCACAATTTGCTATTTTATTATTAGTAATTTGTATTAATCTTATCAAAAATTGCACAAATTGAACAATTTCAGATAACCTTTCCTTTTTTCACTTTTCACATTCTACAAAATTATCTTCTCATTTAAATAAAGCATCCGCATTCGCAACTTGCACTTTTCCATGCTCCAGCAACTTTTTTTAAAATCCACTCAATTCAAGACTAAAACAGTCGAAAATTTTGTTACTTTCCTTTTCTACTTCGCTTTTGTTTTAAAAACCGACAGAGGAAAAGAAAAAATCTTGTAAGAAGAAAGAGGAGTAAAAAGAAAGAGTGGAAGTTGAGTGTTTTGGTGATGTGATGTGGATGTGAGTGAGTGATGATGTTAATGACGATGATTACGCTGCTGATCGTTCTGAGGATGATTATTGCGGTGATAATGAATCCACGCACACATTACACACAACAATATAAGATGTACACGCAAATCGTAATCATAACCCGTGTTGCATAATATGAGCAGCAGTAGCAGTTTCAGTCGAGTCTTTTGTGTAGCATGTATACAGACACATCGTTACGTTTTTGCGATGTGCCGATTAAAAATGATGATGATGGCTGTAATGGGAACTTTTACTTGAAAGAGATTATACTTTACTGTACTTACTTATTTTGCGGCTGACACTGACACCGCTGCAGCAGCCTAACCATCAAAAATGCTACTGATAATAAAAAGTGCGTTGTTTTCGGTGATGTTAATCATCAATTCGAAATTACACCTGTCTTCGGTCCATTCTTGGAGAAGTATTATTATTCTGCTTATAGTTATAAACTTATAAGGTAGCAAAATAAGTGCGTGTGATGTGATGGGTTTCGTTTGAGTTGAGTTATTCAATGCGAGCCTCAACTCGACTAATTCTAATAATATAAAATAAAAGTAATACATCAATATGAAAGTTGCAATTTTCTCGCTCATTTCTGATCGGCAGCAGCAGCCTCTCTAATAATAATAATAATACTCAATCATATTTATCATGTGTGTGCAATAATGAACCTTTATTTTCATTGTTGACAATTTCATTAATAATGTTATTATCATTAGGGAGAATAGTAATTGAAATTGAATATTTTTTGTATCCAGTCGCAAAAAGAAAAAAACTCGTTTTAAGTAGACCTTGTTTATAGATTTGGTCCTTGATATTGGACAGACAGCAAAAAATTGTGTATTCTTATAAGAATAACGGGAGTTGTTGTACGATATTGATGCAGGATGTAGACAAGCGCCCATCAATTTGGGATGCAAAATCTTGGGGTAATTTTCATCAAGAAAAAATATCTGCCGACTCAAAGTAACCAATTCATTCTCATAGAATTATAATAATATTGTTCGGTAGTATCAAATTGACATAGGGGATCAACTCAATAAGTGGTCACATTTTGATAAAAGTGATATGTACCATATCAAAATGTAAACACGTATAGTAAATGACTTAAGAAAGAGCAAAGATCATGATAAGGAAAAGTGTGGTTAGAGGACGCAACCCGTCCACGGAATCAAAACCGCGTACTGCTTTAATCCCACGTATTATAAAACAACATCAAATTTTCATTACATTGCAATACACATCTTGCAAGAAAGAAACGTGTGCGCCATCAAACCAGCCCAATCCAGTCTTACATTACGTTATGCTATGTAGAAGTCTCGCTTTTCCGTCTCTTTCTTTGTTGATCACTCACGACAGAGTCGTTTTGATCCAGTAACCGTATAAAAGAGTCTTGGGCCATGCCATGCATTCACATCAAAATCCACTCGACTTCAGCTCAACTCCACGTCCACATGCAATGTGATGTGGTCAGTGTGAATTTCATGTGTTGTGTCTTTCTTAAGGAAAGGCTTAACTAGAAAAAAATGGAAAGGATATCATCATCTGAAGAAAAATTCTCCGAACATAATAATTCTCATGTAACGCAATGTTTGCAGGTGAGGAGATTTTTTTATTCTCACTTGATATAAAAACAGCATGCTTTTATGTACATAAGTATTTAATACATGTATTGAAGTAATAGTAACACAAAGAAAAAATGCCATGTGCGTGAAAGAAAAAAGAAAGAAAAATAAGCAAGAAAACCGTGGAGTGGAGCAAGTTTAGAGTTAGGAGCTTATCCATTCCACTCCATGAAGCATTTTATTGCTACATACCTACAGTCAAAGCAGTAAACTCAAGCTGTTTTCTTTTTCTTTCTGCTGCTGGAGAAGCTCAGTTAAGCTAAGTTAAGCATTGCATTGTATAAGAGAACTTTTGATGTTTCGTTGTGTTGCTGTTGCTGTAACTGAAGGCTAGCCAAGTTAAGCTGTGCTAAAGTCCATATCTTATCTGGTGTGGTGGAGCACTCGAATACATGTGAGGAGAATGAACATGATGAATTTGATATCGGATCTGTGGGCAAAAAATCTGGGGAAATGGGTGTAGAGGTGGGTGTTCTACTCCACCTTTGGGATAGTGGGGAGGGTCCAGGACCATGATATTTCGTCTCGGAGACCCACTCTAGGAGAGAACAGTAGGGTCGGAGCCTACTTTTGTTGGGCGTGACATTTCGGGGCTGGGAGAGGCGTGCCGAGTGATACACCTACATCAAACTTTAGCCACCCCATCATTTTGACCGCCTATCCACCCCTTTACCTTTTTATGGCACTGTATACACTCTTCTATACTCGACGTAGTTTCTCAACGCTTCCATGTACAGCCTTACTCCAACACTGTAGAACACTGCTGTATCACACAGAGCTCGTAACGATAACACAAGTAAGAACTCTGCCTTTCCTTTCCTCCTTCATTCAATATGTGTCCATATATCTTTGAGGCTGTGCTTATCCTCAACCATTGTACACACACAGAGTTACCCGTTGTCTTGCTCATTCTTTGCTCAGGACATCCCCACCATCCCACAATGCATTGAGCAGAAAAGAAAGGTTAAGCCAACATAACATTCACCGCTTGCTCCATTGCATTGCATTGTTCCACTCTGCTCTTTTCTGTGTCTCACTCAGCTCAGCTCAGTCTGCTTGACTTGAACAAAGTTGAGCAAAGTAACGTAACTAACAAGCTTAGGTTGGTTGGCAGCTTGAAATGAAAAGCCACACAAGTTTGTCTTTATCAACTCTCCGTATCTCCTTTGCTGAACAAGGGAGCCAACTGTGAGGCAAGGCAGCCTTCATCTTATCAAATGTATGTATGTACATATGCATATATTTATGAAACCTCACCGTTTCCATTTTTCTCTATCATGAAAAATATGAAATTCGCATTCTGATATAAAAAGTCATCCATGTGCGCATACTATAAGTATAAATACATATGTAATACAGAAAGATTCTAGAAAACAGAAATATGCAATCACTTCTTGCATCGCGTTTATTTCCCAGATCCGCACTGGGCAACGGCAACCAGAAAACTAAGCTGCGGTAAGCTCAGCTTTCGTCCTTTTTCTTTTCTCCCCAAAACATTTGCAAATGTAAAGAAGCCAAGTGAAATGCAAAGCTGCTCAAGAAACTCGAGTGAAGTTGAGTTGGCTTTTTCATCAAATTTTCACAAAAGTCGATTGGGTTTTGCTTGTAAAATTGAGAACTCAGCTCATGTTCATGTCAGCTTTATGTAGCTTACCTGTTGTGAACATTTTTCATTGTGATTCATGTTGAACCAGCTTGCTCTCACCTTATTGTTGGCTGTTCGCTTGTTTTATGTTATGTTGAAGCAGATAGGTGGTGTGTGTGTGGTGCACCACTCGCTTTGTAAAGTCTCAGATCACACCTTTTGACTAGATAAGCCATAAGCAAAAGCTCTTTACAATACTGGTTGATATTTGTTAGGCTACGTTGTTATGTTATAAATGTTGGGTTTTGTGCGACTCAAGCAAATGCCTGTTTGCTCACAACACTCATTCTCGTTTGAGCAAAGTAAGCGAGCAATACAAATGTAAGAGCTAGGCTAGAGGAAAAGGCTGATTGTATTCCATTGTAATTCTATTATTCCACACACACAGCGAAGCTTAGCTGATAAAGGGGAAAAAGAGCATGAACACATGGAAAGTAATGATTAGATAGACCAGAATGCTCTTCAGTGGTACACTGTGCCTTTACTCAGAGAAACGTTCCTTCTTCGGCTTCGGCTCCTTCTGCCTGATGTGAGTAAGCAAAAAAAGCACGAGGACGATTATCGAGAGAATCTCTGTCTCTTCTTCTTTCTACTACGAGTAAAGCAGAGCAGAGCAAGCAGGCAAGCAACGTGCTCTTTTTTTATCAACTTCATCCCTACGTATCTACTGCAATCCTCATCTTGAAGGCTCCTGGAATAGACTTTTTAAAGCAAGATTTTTTTCTTCATCCGTAACTCGTGTGTCTGACAAGACAAGCAGAGAACAGAGACAACAGATCATTTTTTGATCATTCCTCGCCAAGCTCCCTACTACTTATCATCATCATTAAGAGAGCTGCCTCTTCATTCAACTCCAGTTGAAGAAAGCATCTGCAGTAGTAATCTGTATTCTTATAATGACTCCTACAACACTACCACTCCACTGTTATCTTGTGTGGTTACCTACAAATTTTTTGACGACACAAACATGCCATTAAAAAATTGAGAAAAGGAGTTTTTTCGGTGAGATTATATCAGCTTTTGAGAACACGCTGTAACCAGTGATTATATTCTAATCCGTAACTACCCTGTGTACTAAAGGAGAGAAAAAGTTGATTTCTTACTTATTAGTAAAATTGTAGAATTGCAGCAGTTGCATTTTATTGCATCCAGTAAATGATAAACAATAAGATTAAAATAATAAGAGCAACTAAAACTGGATACAACTGCAAAAAAATAACGAAGTTGATCAAACAGTCCAATTAAATCCATTATCGAAGAAGTTCCTGCTCTTCAGAAGTGATAGAAAATAGAAAACGTGCGCATTATCTGTGAGACAACGGAAAACACGGATTATCATCTCGCCCCAAGAATAGATTGTGGCTGCGCTTTATTAAGCCGAACTCATTGAACTCGACAACATCACAAGTGTAAATCAATTATACATTTTTCCCCGTCGGTGGTAGAATAATAAATAATTAATAATAACTGTTTGGGAAAAAAGGAACAATTAAAGTCGTTTAATTCCTTGAGAGGAAATCGTGCAAAAAAATAAACTTTTTAACACTTTCGATGAAGTGAGTTGAAGTGGAGAGGTGTCGTGTGGACAAAAAAGCACTGGATGGAGGATGCTATTGTATTACTTACTTAGCGTTTGATATCCATCAAGAATCACGCGAGCGAACTTAAGACAAAAGGGAAAAAGTTTCATTCTTCCTTTTAATTTTCTTGATAAAGACATTGTCATTTTGGTGGTTTGTTTGTTCAATGCACACTCACCATTACCATTATCAAAAAACTGAAGTAACTTCTCAAGATAATAATTATAATCATCCTTCGTGCGATTCATTGTGACAGTTACAAATCTCGTGGAAATCAATTAGCTCCAGCTCCACTTTTTTATCCGCCTTGCTATTTTTGGTTATTATGCTGACTGACTGAAATTAAGAAAAAAAGGTTGCCGGCTTATCAGTCAAGATCACCACATCATATAGCAACCAGGCAGTTATCAGAACGCAACAAATTAATTAGCACACCCAGTGGAAGTTTACACTTTCCTGTTATAAACTCATGTCTCGTGAATTTTGTGACTCTTGTTTGTTAATCAGGAAATCAATCAATTTCCCTCCTGCTGAGACAACTCCATGTGCTTATTTGTTTCTCACTTACCGAATAACAATTACTCACAGCGAGAGTGCCAAAGTGAAAACGTAAGCGGTAAATAATAATAATAATACCACACACACACTGGTTTTTTTCTTATCAAAGATAATACTATAATAAACCACGGTGAGTTTTTATGCAAAAAAAATCAATATTTCAATATTTACTTTCTGGTAAACCACATCACCATTTTTGATAAAATAATGATTAACAAATCAATGAAATGAAATACACTTTACTTACAAAGAGAAGTCAAGTCGTGCAATCTTGAATAACTACATTGATAATGATAATGTAGCGAGTAAAGTCAAGTAATTTACATAATCGAAAATCATAATAATCAGCATCAGCAACATCACCTTGTTCAGAAAGTCTTGTCCTGACTTGTGTTGTGTGCAAAGAAACAGTAAGGACCAGCATGATCTGAGAAGTATCATCTCATAACATAATCATCATTTTCATCCGAATATATAATCAAACTATCAGTTTGCTAACCAGCAGCAGCAGAGAAACAACCAGAGTCTCCCAGTTTGATTGAAGTAGCTAAAAAACCTGCAGCAGCAGAAGCAGCAGCAAAGAGAGGCAGGAACAAATAATCATTTTTGATAATATTCTATGGCAAAAGAAGAGCAAGCTTGAAAAAAAACTAAAGAGCAGCAGCAAGCAGCACACCGCAAGACCTATCATTATAGACTCTCGCGTTACAAACACTCGACTCGAAAGAAGAAGACGAAAAACACGAGTGAGTGAAAATAATAATAAAAAAGTTGGAGAAGACACGAAAGGATATTATATTAGAATATAATAATAGTTAGTAAGTACAAATCGTACTTACTCCATACAAGTAATCATTTAAAAAGCCACTAAAACAAACACTTTTCCCTTTGATCCAAAAATTGTTGTATGTAGGTGTGCGTAGGTACACAGCTCAATGATTATCATGTTTATGAACTGTGTGCGTTTTTCTCATTCTTCCTAAAAAGTAGCCAGCGAAAATTTTCTAATTGTTATTATTAATCCGTCAGACAGGTGGAGTTGTTGACACAGACTTTCAAAAATCATTCATTCATTCAGTAAATACTGTATCGTATTTGTATTGTTGTATCAATTGGAACAGTTTGAAATTGAATTTTTTTCGGGGTTGTGTAAAAGAAAAATTGTTTTTTGCTAGGAATGAGAATCTGCTGAGTAATTGGCGTCAATTAAGTCCTTGTATGGAGGTGTGTGTTTTGTGTGCCCAAGAAGTCAATGTCAAGCAGTGAGCTGTTCTCTTTAAGTCCAGCCCCCTAGAATTATTATTATTATTCCCGGCTATTTACGATATATAACATACCTGACTTTTCGTTTATGCATTGTTTGCCTCAAGTGAGAGCAATTCATCATTTTTCTTCATCAGCAGCCATCAGCTTTGTATGAAAACGGTTATAAAATGACTGAATGATCAGAGGGTACCCCCAATGGTGCAAAAATTAATTTAATAAACATTCAATGGGACGTTCCATTCTCCAATTCAAGAAACAAACAAGCAACAAGACTCAGCCCTGAAAATTAAAAGATTGAAAACAATCATTTTAGTCTTCGTCTTACCACTAATGAGAGAGATCCTACACGGGTTAATAATACTTTACTCTAATTTATGCTTTATGCAAGCGAGAAAAGAGTATTTACTTTGACTCATAACTTATTAAGCATTTTCCTCCAAGCCAAGTCGAGTGGGACGGAAAAAACACGTGTGACATACAAATACTTTTACAAGTCCTGCTGGATGTAAAAAAAAATAAAAATAGAAACTGGCCAAGTCGCTCGTAATTTTTTATATGATGCGTGTGTGACCGTGTTTATTTGCATGCATATTTTGGACACAAGGAAAAACATTGTTATTCTAAAGACCTTTTGCTGGTGCAGTAGGGAAATAATAAATATCAAATAATCAAATCGATCTCGCTCTCTCTCTCGCTTCTCCGGCTCTGCATAGGTACATACATTACCTAAGCTGCATGCACTGCCATTGAAACTTTAATTAGTCAAAGCGTGAGTGTTGTTAATAGGCGTAGCAAAAATTCCTAAATTCACTTGTCCCAGTCGAAAAAAGGTGGATGTGGATGTGGAGGTGAACCAAAGTTTACATAATATAAAAAATGTACGTTACACTTTACTGTTAATAGTATGCAAATGCATGGTGTGGAAACAAACGCTTTCCTGCGTAAATGCACCCAAACTTCAGAATAAAAAAGAATGCCCGTGCCAAATCAAACTGAACCATTGAACTGAACTGAACCGAACATTTTCTGTCACATTTCTTCACAAGCGGCAATCTTTACAGAAGAGTCTTTTGAAAGCAAATTAAATGTGAGATTCTACATCAACGACAACAAAGGGAAAACAAGAACAAAATAGTTTTCAACAACATAACATAACAAGAAGCAGAATTTTAAAGATTTCGTTCGTCGCATCGGAATCATCAGCATCATCGTTATCAAGAACATGCTGACCACAGACATAAACCCGGCCATCCGGCCTGATCTTTATTCACATTCTCAGACTACCCTTCTTGACAAAACGGTAAGAAAGATGAAATTGCTCTTTATTCCTTCCTCTGTCCATCGATCCTTCCACACAATTTTTATTCTTTTATTCGAGTTGAGAACTCGAAGTACTTAGGCATACTGCAATGTCCCATAGAACGAAACGGCCATATCACATCACCCTACTAAAAACGTTTCCTTCCGATCTGTGTTACATAAATATAATTTTTGGTGCATGCAGTTACTAGTGTGGACAAATGGCCAATCCTTTTTTCCCTTCTTTTACAACAGTTCACATTTTAACATTTTCTTACGGCTATCATCGGCGTGATCAGAATTATTCATTGCTGTTTGGTAATTTCCTATCACATTCTCAATCCTTGATGGCTGAAAGTGGTCAAAGTGTTATTACTCAGAATACAATAGTAGTGAACGAGACTGTTGAGGGAGAGAGGAAAATTTATTGTACAAGAAAAGAAACTGGTACTGGCTCACGAGAGCGAGAAAAAAATGCAGTTTTTTGTTTTACTTTTCAATTCTTTTCCTTCCAAGAAAGAAAGAAAATTATCCATAGTCTCACTCAAACATTTTCTAGGCGAGTTGTCAGAACACTGGGATGGATATCTACTTAATTTTCAAGTCTTCTCTAAAACAAGTATCAAGTATTTATTTTATTTTTTATTATATCATACAAACAACATTTTATTTTATTAACTTCAATACTCTGTCTGCTTTTTTGTATTCATAAATAATAAAAATGTGTCCGGTTGCAGACTGTCCTGCCTGTGCTGTGCTCTACAGATATGGCTATGCTATATATTACAAACAAATTAATATTACATCCTTGTAAGAAAAGTAAACTCTTGAGCACCGTAATAGAATTGCACGCCGAATGCATGGCGGTTTAATATTCATTTTTGTGTCCTGCCCTTGCCTGCCTGTTTCAGTGTTTCACCCATCCATGCGACTCATCTCCTCACTGACTGACAGACTGGACGAGGCCAACCAGTTTATAGTAATTTCTTACATTTTACTATATTGTAATATGACCACATTGTTGTCTATTCATTTCACGGGTTGTAAAAATCTACAAAAGAAACGCACTTTTCTTTTGCTGCATTTTACAAGATTGAATTTCCATAAATACAATAATGTCCACATGCAAAGGCATTTGTATCTTGTGTCCACAAAAATGAAGTAAAGTAGCTGGATGATTTCAGTCATTTTTTGGTATGCATTCAGGAAGAAATTTTCGGCGTTACTTTATTATTACATTATTAGAATAGATGTTATTTTCTGTTGTGTGAGTGGAGGTATCAAACAGGAAAATAGCGATCGGATACTAGAAGGAAACAAGCAAGAATTGAAACCTTTCTTTTCTTTCATTTCTTTATTTCGGTTCATGTTTCTTCCACCACCACTGTGTACAACCTACTGGACAAATAAAATTGCTACATCATAGTTGTAATAATAATAATAATACATTATTCATAATAGAACAAATACTACAATGCAATGCTGGTTTACCTACAAGCAAACTTACAATGGACACATGTTTTTTTCTGTTCTATTCTTGTGGCTTCATTTCTTTGGGAGTTCGATATAATAAAATATAAATAATAATAATAAAATAATAATAATAAGCGTAAATGGTAAAAGCAGGCGAAAAAGTTTTTTTCAAACTGGTGTGACTGTTGTAAGTAATATTTAGTAGTGTTGGTATTCTATTGTAAGATTTTGTGTGTAAAACTTTTTTGAGGAGCAAAGAAAGAAAAAAAGGTGCCGGCTAGGAAAAGGTAGACTTACAAAACTCACACTTAACGTTTGTTGCAAGTTACAAGAGTTCGATCGGTCGGTCGGTAGTCAGTTGAGTCGGTCGGTACTTGAGCTTCTTGTAACTTACTGAGCCAACTTTTTTTTGTAAGAAAGTTGTAAGTGCTGGATGGAGCTGGTGTGCGCCGTGCCGAAAAGGGCTATGATAATATAAAGTAACATAACATTCCCATAAATATATCTGACTGTCGTGTGTACATAGCGTTAAAATGGTGGCGAGATGAGAGAAATGGTAATATAATATATTATTTCTACAAGATTCTTATTTACCGATTATTACCGACTTTACATACATTTTTACGACTTGCTCCTCACTTCTGTATTTATTTGTAAAAGTAAAGAGCCTGCTCAACTTCTCTGGATGAGTCCTATGAATATCTGAAAATGAAGATAAAGTTGGAAAGAGATGCATTTTCCAGCAGATCTGAAAGCTTCCCCGGTTTGATTTTCGTTTCCCTTTTCGTGAAAAATGGAAATGTGAGCGTCATGCTGGGTGCCTTATTTGACTCCCTGGTGAGGGTGCTTCACCACCTCGAGCCCATTAAAATGACCAATGGTTTCATCTCGGCCTGTTGTGAGTTCCGAAAAGCGCGTCATTCCTTTAACTTCCATTCCAAATGCTCACCGTGCGCACACACAATACACTTATTTAAAGGATGAAAATTGAATAGATAAATTGTATTTATTGTTTTGTTCGAGTGCCACCAAAAAACAAACGGAAGAAGGGAGATTTTTTTAAATATATTTCACACTTTATTGTTGACTAATGTAATAAAATGGAATCTGCATGCTTATCATCGCTCAAGCACAGGCTCATTTCTGGTCATTGTTTTGTTAAGTAAAAACAGTGGCTTTTGTGTGTCATTTTTTTGGAGCATTCATTTAACAAATAGTGCTGCTTCAGAACTCATTGGCAGAAGAAATGAAATGAAACGAAACGAGTTTTCTTTCACTTTATGGAGTGGAGTAGTTCTCGTAGTGTCGTGTGTGTGATTTGTTGCATGAAATTAGTCAGAGGAGTGGAACAGTTGAGTGGGTAAAATGAAAAATTAAACACGGTGTAATTTTCTCTCTAATGATTCATGAATTGTCACAGGCAGGCAGAAAATTAAAATGGGAAAATGAAATTAATAAAAGAATAGATTTGGTGACCACAGCGTAGCACCACACTAGTACATAACAAACAGCTTAGGTTTTACATTGGTCTAAACTCGACTTGTGCAGAAAGTTGAGAAAGAAATGAATGTTTTATCGATGTGTTCTTTTTGCTTTCGGTTAGTTACTTTTCCAACCCCAAACATGATTGGGACTGTTGTTATTATTATTATTACGCCTATTCCCACTCTTAACATTTACTTAAGTTATTTCCTTTTATGTAGATGATTTTTTATCTGCGTCTTCTTCAACTTTCCTTCTTGTTTTCTTATTTTGTTCAGGGTGATGGAAAATGTGTAATGTGGTCACACACATGCAAGCAAGACGCTCAGGTAAAAAATGCACATTTTCTTCTTCGCATGCAATTCTCTGCCTGTTGTAGCGGAAATGTGTTTCTGTGCGTTCTACTATTGTAGCCATATAAAGGCAGGAGTGAGTGTAAAATACGGAGAAAAAGAGGCAAAAGCCTTTTGCAAAGACCAATGCGTGTCACGCTATTTCATGAAGAAACTTGGGTAAAAATAGGAACGTATTAAGTCATACTCGAAAAAGAGTGAGGCTTTACACTTTCCGAACATGAGTTGTAGTTGTAGTAGTATGTATTATAATAACAAGCAGCCGCGAAGGTGATTTTATGGAAAAATGTTTTGTTTGTGAAAAAATGATTGGACTAAACGAACAAACGACACAAAGAGCTGCGAAGTTCTGTGATAAACCTACACAAAATCCACACACAGAATAATAATAATATTAAGCTCTGGAGGCTATAAAAATTCCGTATTTCAGAAGCAGCAGAAAGAGAAACACAAAAATAAGAAGAAAATACTCCATAAATAAGTGGAGAAAAAAATTTGGACCTTAATGTCGAAATGTAATAATAATAAGAATAACAATATAACAATAATATTATTATCCGCTCAGGATGCTCAACGTGCATACGGGATACTCACGATTTCTGCGTGAGTCGCTCTTTTCAACATTAGTTAGATACATTACTCATTCACTCACTCGCATCAGTCGCACACATCGACATCACATCAGAGAAACAAAACGCAAACGCTTTTTTTCGCTTCATCCTTTTTGGCCGTGAGTTTTTTGAGTTACGTTATGACTGCGATGCTCATTTTGTGAGCGAGTTTGCTCTAGGCATTGTTTTGGAACTCTCATGCAAAAGATTTTTTAAAAAGGAAATATGACCAAAAAGTCTTATCTACTCGCGAGGCAAGATGGAATGGAATCGACACATTTTGCGACTCAGTAAGAGCAAGCAAAGTTGATATGATACAATGTCGTGCAGCTTGGTTTTGTTTGCCACATTATAAAGGTTATTTGTGCGGATGGCGATAAATTTATAAATTTTTACTCTTTGCTCAGAAACAAAAATCCAGCAAAAGTGAGTTTAATGTGGGCAAAATATTTTTTGTTCAGTTCAATGAGACCTTCGTAACATTTTGTCATGAAATGACTCCCATGCTTTAATATGAGCCATTATATCATATCATTGATTGAACAGTCTCTATTCATGCTCCAAGTTCATGTCTCATCGTCTCGTCTCCTGTTTTTAGAAAAGCAGAGAAGAAGAAAAATGATTCTGCTGGCTCATTATAAAAGTTGGTTAAAACACACAAAATGAAAACCACCAAGTCCTTGTCTGGCTGTCTGCGGTTGTGTACCAAATAGCAAAAATTTAGGTGAGCTTAGCTTAGCGTGTGTAATGAGGCATCATCATATCACCCTCAAATGATCATAATTCCCAATAGAGCAGAAATAGCTCATGAAAAATTCCAATACAATGGGAGGGACACCGTCTGGAACAAAACATCGTTTAATGTGATTTTTATTTATTGGCCGCATACGGAGCGTGAAAATTTAAGAGCTTGTTATTCTGAGAAATGCACGGGGGGATGGAGGCACGAAGGAGGTTCCGTTCATTCGCACTCTGACTCCACTCTCCTGAAGAAAACTTCACGCTACAAAAATACATACGTAGATTTTTCTGTCCTGAGTTTGTAATTCAATCCCACTTCTTAATAAACCAGCGACTTTGTCGCGTTTCCATAAATAAGTGAAATAAAGCACGGGATGGAGCTGTTGGAGTTTTATAGATGGATCACATTACATCACCAACTCCGAGTTATTTTTGTCAGAGTCACTCACAAGTCACAATGTGAGCGTTGTTGTTGCATCGGTAATACAAATATTATTATGGTGATGATGATGATTAATTTATTTGGAGCTTTTATACATTTTTCCTGTAGTTTACAAAACAATGTTTGCACAGTGTGTGTTTCACTGTTGCTCGCGCCATTTCTCGCCACCAACCAACGTATAGGTAGTTGTACATAACGTCCGAGGCAATTACAACCGGGTAAGCCAGGTGTAATTGGGAATTATTCATTAGGGAATTTGATAAAAAATTGAGGGGCAAAACTGCGTGGCGAGAAATGTAGAAAATCCAAAAAGGGCAACCTTTTTGGCGAAAAAACAAACGTTGGACCTATGGACTCCACTAGTAGGCATGAGGAAGCGAAGCTGTCGAGCTGAGAAAATAATGCAAAAAAAAGAGCTTCATTTCAGAGAATTTCTGGCTCTCGAGTTGAAAAGAAAAATTTCCACATTAGATTCATTTTATTATCCTCGATAACTTGCGTAAACTAACTAAGGCGAAAAAGGAAGAAAAAGAAAAAAGTGAGTCAATGTGAAGTTTCGGAGTTTAAAAGCTTTTCCAGAGAGATGTTTGTTTAATGAAGCTGTCAAATTGAAAAGTGTGCAATGTAGGATGGCACAGAGCAAGGAAAGCGAAGAAAAATTGAAAAATTGAGTGGAGTGATGTCAACTCACTCAACCGCATTTCACTTGAGGAGCGATTGAGAGTTTTATGTATTTTCGTCACTTATTGCTTGCTCACTCATACATAACGTCCTCTAGGGCTTGAAGTCCATGAACCATGAATCGAACGGCAGGAGGACAGGAAAATGAAAGATAATACCATTTATTTTGTGGTGACACAAAAGTAGTGGACACAGAGTATTCTACGTTCATTTATTATATCGAACAGGTTGATTTCCAGAGCAATTAATATTTTGCATTTTGTAGTTACGACGGACTTTGAGTTGAGTGAGGGATGAATTGAGTTACGGATAAAACCTGGGCCGGTCCACTGATTAATTTTTGAAGCACGTAATCGAATTTACTTTGCTCTTTCCGGCCCATTTAATTACCGCCTCCTCTTTTCTTCCTGCTCTGC
>VYYJ01000665.1:0-48298 GCA_021029165.1 Cyphoderus albinus | reverse complement strand
AAATTAAAAGAGAAAGCCTCTCTCTCCCATTCAAACCTAACCTGACAAAACAAACTTGACTTAAAGAAATGCTTTTAGATTGGATTACGTTAGGGCTCTTTGAGCCCCAACCTAATTCAACTCGACTTTTACCAAAACGTTATAATATTTTAATTTAGTAGTCAAGTAAATATTCCAACGGAAAATTTTCATTTACGAGTACGTTATAATTAGTTACCGTTATTTCTTTATTAGCAACCAGAACAATAAATGACCCATTAGGGTTACTAAATGAGCCGACCGCCAAATAAAATTAGTGTCATTCGATTCGTCTCGTCGAGTTCTACAATCCTACCAATTTTGGTGATAATTGGAGTCTGGGGGATATAAACGTAATATACCAAAATTAAATTTAAATCCACTGGATTTGTAAAAATCTGAGAATTTTGTGAAAAACAAAAGTTTTTACTGTCTCGGTTCAAATTCAAACGTAATTACAATTTACGTAAGAAAAAAATGGCACGTAAAGAAAAAAAGGTCAGCCCTGCCCCTTCCGGCAAGCCTGTGATCCAAACACCCTTAGAAATACCACCCGATATGATAACGAAGCCACAGCATGAAGTGAAGCCCGTGACCTTGGTGAAACGCCCGAAACTTGCGGTTGTGATTCTCCTCATTCTCCTCGTCTCCCTAGCTGGCTGCGTGTTCTGGATATTCCACCACGCGACTTTTGGCTATCCGCCGACGCCTTTCAGCCAGGAATCCTACTACTGCACGTTGTACGCCATGATCGTACTATTTTTCGTCTGCTTTTTCTCTCTCATCATTTTATGCTGCCGAATCCGCAATATGGCGCTAGGATTCTTGGTATTTACATCGGAAAAAAGAACTTTTCATTTCAATTGAATGTATTTTGGTTAAAATTGTTTAGTTAATTGTCGCATTTTATTCTTGCAGCTCCTCTTCTTCTACGTCGTCGTCATCTTCTATGCCTCGAAAGGAATTTCCCGTGCCGTGATTTCAATTAGAATGGACGATGTGTTGTCAATGGAAAAGTTTTTCTTTGATGAAGGTTCAGGCATGAATGGAAAACTGCCTCGGTTTTTTCACCAAATCCAATCCGAATTTAAGTGCTGCGGCTCCATGAGTATAGATAAGATGAGCGACTGGCCCGTGAAGCTGCAGACTGATCACCTGCCCTACTCCTGTTGCAAAGAGCAGACACCTACGTGTGGCGATAAATTAGCGAGAACTCGGACCTACACCGGATTCCCGGAGGAGCCGATGCGAATGCCAAGCGGATTTTTTATCACGCTCACCGACGCTGAAATGAAACGACAAAGTAACGTCGACGGCCCTCTCAAAATGATCATTGCCGAGCAAGACGGCACAACGATGCTTCGCGTTTTGGCGAAAATCTTCCTCGAAAAATTCTGGAAGCTGTACCCCTCGATTAAGAAAGAGCGGGACCTTAAATTTTACGAGAACGATATCGTGGACCGATACGAATTCGGGACAGCCGACATTCCCAAAAATAGGCCCAGTACATTGGGATGTCGAATACACGACTTCTTCCTCGAGCAGAATACCGAGATCGGTTGGGAAATTCAGTTCGAACTGGACAAGGAAACTTCGAAAATTCATCTGGAAAAAGGCGAAAATCCCACATACGACCTTCTAGCCTGGAAAATACCACTCTGCGATACAACCAAACTGTCGGCGAACATCCACACTTCGAACGAAAACAAGAAACACATTTGGTACGTGTCTCGAGGAATTTCCGAGCATTTCGCCTTGAAAGATGTGGTCTGGGACAGTCACTGCGAAAACGAGAAGAACGAAGCCGCAATCGAGTATCTCTCTTCGATCGACTTCCTCGCCGGTTATAAATCACCCCGAAACACGACCACCCCCGTCATTGGAAACTTTTTTATTTCCTTTGTCCAACAACTCATGTATCTGTGCATGTTAACGTCTGCAGTTCTCATTCTGCTGCTACTCATCGCCTTCTTCATATTCTGCAGCTACTACAGAAGGCTCAGGTTGGAAGAGTATGCAAATCTGCCATTTCCTCTGGAGTTTCAAGCACTGGAGTTGAGACGCGAGCACCTGTACATCGACAGGGGCAAGGAATTGTCCCCCGAAATCTCGGCTAGTGACAAGAAGCCGCATGTGAATTTTGAAGATGACTATACCGGACAAACGACTGCAACGTCACAGACCACAACATACGATGAATACGATGACAGTTATGAAGATGATGATGAATGAATAAATTCTAATTAATTAATTAAATATTTTGGCCATTGTAATAGTGGGCAAAATCGGTAGAGTTTCGATGTAAGATTTGAAATAAAAACTAGTCCAAAAATATTTGTTTGGTCTAAACTCGAGAACTCGACTGGTTCATTCGTGCTTGTTTTTCTATTTACTCTGCCACCGATACCCCGCTGTTCCATGTAATATTTAAGTTAAACAAGTAAAGTGGTACGCATTACATTTTTACTTTGGATGTTGATAAACTTTGAAATAATATTTTGTTTTAAAAAAATACCTAAGCTCGCCCAGTTCACCACTGACTGAGACAATGAAGATAATTGTAATGTAAAGTAGTATTGTTGTAAATAACTACTGCAATTTCATAATTCTCGTTATATTTTAATAACTCCAGTGCAACTTTTTTTTTCTTCAGAAAAAAAAAATCTTAATAGCAGCTAGGCAGTGAGGATGATTATACCTATCGAGTAATGAAGGAAAGAAATTGGAGTTGTGGGTCGGGCTCGTGATCAACTTTACATAACATGATTCAAATTCATAATTCAGTTTTGCATCATGCAACCGAACGTGAGACCGAGACTGAAAAAATTCGCTTGTTTTCAACAAGTGCACTTAAAAAGATGCTTCAGTTCATTCAAGAGCTTCCTTAGATATTACTGGACTGGACCAGTTTTGCTTTTACTGAAAAATCCTGAAGATTTTGATTTCAGTGATTGAGTATTTAATGTGTCTCACCTCACTGGATGAAGCTTCCAGATTGAAGTGAAGTTTGAAACTTTGAAGGTGGTCGGTCGGTTTTTTTCTTCACTTTAACCGAGATGATGATAGTGGCGCGGTGTGGTGTAGATTAGTCAATTTTTGAGAGAAAAGTCGAGGCTGAAATTTTTAGTTATGATGGAAATCGAAGATAATTATAATTACTGTAGCAGTAAAAAAATGTTAAGTAAGCCAGGTGTACAATAACAACCTGTCTGTATAATGTTGATTGGAAAATAAAATGGTCCGGTTCGGTCTGGACGTGGACATGGAGCGTGGACTTTTCTTTATTATTTGAAAGAATCGTGCGTAGCAAAAACGAGAAGATTTTTTTTTTATTAAAAATACCTAAATGTTAGGTTACGTAGTGTTTGCGAGCGGTGATGGTAATTAATCCTGAAAATGGAGACCAGGTGAAATGTGAAAAAATTCTTGTTTTTTTATTCTTTTCCCACTCCTTTTATGTCGTCGTCATCATCATTGTCGTTGTTAGAATATTTTTTTGAGGAGTCGACTAAAACTGGATTTGACTGACATCACATGACGATGGCGATACTTATCTGTTCTTAAGGATTAGTTTGTCCTTGTCCCACCGGAATTTCGATCTGTCGTCCGGCCCAATTACATTCGACTGGAATGATGTGAATGTGACTGGGTGATAAATGACTTTCATGGATGAAAATTGAAATTCATACAATTTCCAGCATAACATTAAAAGTCCAAAGTGGACACACTGAAAAAAAAGTGGTCGGATCGGGTCGAGTGAGGCGCAGCTGGATTCCGGATGTGGATGTGAAAACAACGCACAACAACTATCAGTGAATAACAATCAAAATTCATTTTTCATTCACAATATCACAATTCAAGCGAGAAAAAATTAAAATGGACAAAAAATCCACATTCTTCATTTCCATCAAATCAAGTGGATCCCAAGAGATCCCCAAAAGTAAAGTAAACAGCTTCACGCGTTATCCACGCCTAATGACTTTGACTGAGTGAGTCAATGTGAAGCTGAAGGGTTTAAGGAGGGTGAAACAAAAATGATATGAAGAAGTCAACTTGACGTTTCACTTGATGTCAATGTTAATGTTCATGTAGATTCTTTAATGTTTGCTAAATACCATGTGGCTGTGGCCGTTGCTGTGTAGTAGTAGCAAACAGCAGCAACGGCCACTGTGGCTTCCATCATATCATGATTAACTAAAAGAGCAACGTTTTTCAACCTCCCGTGACTTTTCCCAAGTGGTTAAAAATGCAAAACCCAAACCGGGAAGTTGCAGTAGGGTCAAACAGTAAAGTTGAACAGGAACCATTAAGAATTTTTTTATCATATCACTCACTCAGAGTTAAAAATGAGAAAATTCAATTCTCCCATTTTCGCAGTCGTCACTCAACTCAAAACCAAGCGAAAGCTGAAAAATCTCCGCTTTTATCAATTTTCATTCATTAGCTAGATTTGGACAGTAGTGGGTAACGACTGGGCAGCGAGTGGCCCATAGACAGATGACATACCATAGCTAAGTACGACAAGGTCCGTAATAAATGAGAGCCGAGAGTCAGAACAAGCTGGGTCTTCAACTTCGAAGCCCCCAACGGCGGAACATTCCCTAGCCTTGTAAATGTTTGTTTTGTACAAGGCACTTTATTTACATAAATACCACAATGAATGTAAATATTTTACTACGAAAAGGACATTCGATCGAATCGAGCAGCGCAAAACATTTTTGCCCAATAAAACAAAACAGTAAAATTTATTCAGCTACACTTAAAAAAAGTTGTTGGAGGCGGAAAAAAGTTGAGCTGAGTCTGAGTGCAGCACTAATGTCTAAAATGTGTACAAAGTTGAAGTTGAAACAATCACTCATGATATAATAATATTTCATTCATATTGTGGTCGTAAGTGACCGGTGGACCCAACTCAGCAGACTTCCATCATCTTCCATTTTCCATGACTTTTTTAGAAGCAGGGAAGAGAAAAGCGGAAAAAGCGAAAATGTTAATGTTACTGGTTTACTATTATTGCATGAAAAATTCTGAAACTTTCAATGTGTTCATGTTTGAACGTTTCGTTCCTCCATTTCCACTAAATACTATTACCCACCATGATGTGAGATCCCGCGTCTCTCCTCAATTCATTCATTCACTCACTCAAAGTGTCAGGCTGTCACCGGTGTTGTAAACTGAAAACCCTGAAAAAGCTTCAACTTCAACTTCAACCCGTTCCAGCAATAAAAATATTTGCATTGTATTTTATATACCTAAATAAATAAAACTTTTCTGTATGTGAGTTGGCAAAGTAAACAGCATGGGACTGGGACTGTGAATGTTCATTCAATATTCATATTCACTCGGAATTTTTTTTATTTTATTTTCCTTTCACGTTCACTCCACTTTTCTATAGCAAGGCCAAGCCAAGGCGTGGCCCGTGACTGACTGAGTGAAACGTGAGAAAAAAAAAAATTAAATGAGTCATAATTCCGAGAGAGTGTAGAAAGAAATGTGAAAATTAAGGTGGAGGTTGTTGACGAGGTTCAGAAATAATTTTCAAATAATTTCCTTTGCTCTTTTAAAAAGAATTTAATGGCAGCTTTTGCTCGAAGCTTAGCTGTACTTCTGAAAACTTATCAAAGCTTATCAAAGTATTTTTAGATTGCGATTGCACTGCCTGCTGCAATAATTGCGAATCTTATTATGACACGAGTGCGTGCCACAAGAAAAAGGCGTTTGTTTCAGTTTTCCTTCGAGCAGTCTCAGCACAAGCACCAGCACGAGTTGAAGTTTTATAAAGCTTTTAAGAAGAAAAGAAAATTCCTTTCTTCTCAATTAACTTTTGCTCCTTGCTTTACCACACTGGTACATACATGGACACATGCGTCTGTTCATGTTCAAATGCTTCTATGCAGCCATTTCTAGCCCCTGGCACTTTTCTGCGGCTTTTGCATATCAACTTCAATTGTGCACACATACTAGTACACGAGTACGAGAAAAGTTGAGTGAATTGAAGTTTGAACTAGGAAAAGATGATAAAAGTCCAAGATAAAGATAAGCACATACGTAGACGTACTTAATGCAACAAAATGCTGTTGGCTCTTAGAACTCATATCAAATCGCGAAAATGAACGGTGTGGTTAAGTGGCAGTGGTAAATATGCAAGAGGGAAGTGTGCATTTTATTAAATCTGACTTTAAACAGATTCTCTGACTCGTTTCGTTCGTGGTCACGACTTTCAACTCAACATAAAAAAATCCAGCTACGGGACAGTCGGTTCGAGTTGGTTTGGTTGATGTGGCTCAGACAGAGTGGCGTTAGCAACTTTTTCGCGAATGCAAAACAAAAAAAGTTTCTTTTAACTCTGCTCAAGCTCAACAAACTCAGAGCGAAACTCTAAACCACTTGAGCCGTGTGGTCAGAGATGTTTGGACGTCATTGCATTTCAGATTTTCCCCTCTGGCTGACCACATTCTAAGGAGAGTGACGATACGAGAAAGGACATGACACATCACTTCCGCAGGTGACCTGTTTTTATAATGAATGACCTATGACCCGGGGTGATGGTGATTATGACGATAGCCATCACCTAACGACAAAACTTTTTTTCCATGGAGACATTTTGCAAAAACGGCAAGTGAAACTCAACGGCTCGGCTCGTTTTTTTTCTTGCAAAAATAAAAAACGTCTTTCCTTCTGGAAGTTGACTTTTTCAAATTATTTTCTTTCTCAAGTCGGTGAAGAAATCCCGGAAAAATTCCTTGTGCAGTAGATTTACATTAGAATTCCTCCAGAGGCAGCGCCGCTCCACTCCAGTTTTCCAGTCTTTAAAAATGTCTTGCTCGCCCTGCTGCCCCCAAATTTGCAATGACTCCTGCTGCGCTCCAAAGCCGCCCTGTTGCCTTCCGAACCTTTGTTGTCCCCCGAGGTACGAAAGCGACTTTTCGCATTAAACTTTGTTACTAATTAAATTAATTAGCCGTGTTAAGTCCTAAAATTGATTTTCTCTTTTTTGCACAGGGTACGACGCGAGAAACGGTGGCCCATGTGCAACTTCCTGAAGCCGTGCATCGACGGGCGAATTTACCGGAACGGCGAGCACATGTGCATCTCGTACGCTGGACACATTCCCGGCGAGCAGTTCATCCACGGACGGAATCTCCCAACGACCACCACTTTCGCCAAGAGGTAATTTAATTAATTAATTAATTAAACAGCTGATCCCTTCAAATTAATTCGGTCTTTAAAAATATCTTTTTTCTTTTCCTCAGACGACTCTGTCAATACACCCCGTACGAGTTCGTCGATCCCGACGGTTGCTGCAGCTTCTGCGTGTTCCCCTAGATCAAGGCTCGAGTCGTCAAAGTTCAGAGTTCAGACCGAAAATTCTAAATGTCACCTGTCACCTGTTAATTCTTCATTCATTCATTCATTTCTTAAGTTAAAGACAGTTTCAAGTTCTCATTCTTAATTAATACCATCCACCTCCACCTCCACCTTGAACACTGGAGACTTGGAGTGTAGCGTGTTCCAAAATTAGTCTTTCAATAAAACTTTCCAAATTGTCTTTGAAGAAAACTTTTGCAACTTCGTCTTTGATAACTTTTTTTCTATAAATAAGTATTAATACCAAAGTTAGTTAAGGTTAGTTAAGGAATTGTTCACTTTTGTTTGTACTTTCTTTCTAGACTAGAATAATGATCTTAATCTTATCATAATGACCGCATCGCATCTAATCTAACTAAAAAGGTTTCTTAGTTAAATGACATTAACTTAATGCATCATACCTAGAAAGTCATTGTTAGTGTTAAATTATTTCAATTTGTAAAACTCATCCATCTTTTTTTGCACAAAAAATTAATATGAGTTAAGTTATCTAGTGAATAACGAGTAACTCAAAAAAATTTAGTCTGGCTCTCGCCGTCTTTATTTTTTGTTATCCGATGAAAAATGAAAACTTTTTGACATTTCGTGGTTTGTACTTTACTAGTACATACGTTAGAGTTCGTTAGAATTTTTTATTTACAAATCATGAAGAAATCAAGTTTTTCATTCTTATTGCAACTTAGTCCGAACAATAATAATAATGTGAAAGTACGGAGTATTATAAAGTAAGTAAGAAAAGAATGCGACTGCGAATGTGAAATATTACGCATTTTTTTCTCTTTTCTTCTTGAAACTTCTTGTACATAACTTCAAAGTAAAAATCTGCCTCGCCTCAGCCTTCGTTTTTCGCTTTGAACGTTCAAAAAAAAACCGACTCTACTATTTACTCACTACTGGCCAAAAAAATCCCCCAAAAAATCTCTTCTCATCATCATCAAAAAAGGAAGCTCGGGAAAGAAAAGAATGCATTTTTTATCCGGAATGAATAATAAACACGCATATTTTATCATTTCCCAAAGTACGTTGCTCTTTTTCAACATTTCCAAACATTAAAAATCAAGAAAAAATTCCTGTGGCAAAAGGAAGCCGAGCTCGAGTCGAGTTGGGTAAAGAAACAATAGGAGTTTCGAAATGATTACAAAAAACTTTTTTTTCCTCATCCCGAAATTTTTTTTATGCGACTCTGTTGAAAGCGAAGCGTCCGCCTAGGATTAAAAAGGAAATCAGCGAGATAAAAATGAAGTTGAGATGAGATGTAAAAACCCTTGATGATATGACGCGACGTATGCAAATTTTCTTTTGGAATTTCAACCCGGAAAAAGGAGGCGATGAGAAAGGCAGAGAATTCATTTCGTAATACAGCGTGTGAATTTTTTAACAGTTGGGCTTTAGACATGTCATGAACGATACGAATGCGATGATGAAGTGAATGTGATGTGAGCAAATAATCGTTTTCACGGATGAATCTTTCAAAAAGCGAGAGTGAGTGGGACTCTGAGTGGATGATCGGAAAATGAAGCCGTTTCATTTCACAAATTCATACGACTCGAAGTAAATCGTCACGAATTAAGCTCAGGGTATGAATTTTTATATACAGTAAATATTTCAAGATTGGAGAAATGGTAAATGTGCGTTGACGAAACTGTGCGTGAATGAATGCGTTGATATTTTGGGAATGAAATATTCATAGTTATTCAATTCAATCAAAAATCCGTTTTAATTATCAACGGACTCGAAATATTTTTCCACCAAATCTTTTAAAGCTCGTCATCATCCTGATTCACGAAATGAATATTTTCCATGGTTCATCTCCATTTTTTAGAATTCTCATGTTATCTGTCTATAATGTAATAAAAACTGGCACAATATCCGTACACAGTACAGAGTACGGTACAGCGTATCAGTAATAAAAGCAAAGAAAATACCTTCATTATTTTTTTCTCACAGGCAGGATGACGATGACGATGACGATGAAAACGATAAACTCGCCTATTCGCCCTCTCACCACAGCATCAACATCAAGCCAAGAAAACAAAATTCCAGAATTGGGAACGTTGCATTTATTTACCTGAACTGAAAATGTAGAAGAGGACAGAAGACGCATATCCCCAGAAAAAAATAATAATGACATTGTCTTCTTCAACCTGTTCAAGTATCTCACGCAGGCACAACTAAAAGTAAAATTTCATGCCGTGCCTTGGTTTGCTCTTTCTTGGCATGAGTATGAAGCTGAAACCACAAAAATACCGAGAAGAAAAAATGTTGACTTCACTTTACTCTGACTTCTCGGTCCATTACGAGAATGAGAAAGCTTTTTTTTCCCTTCTTCGTCAACATCCTTCGATTTCGAACCATTGCAGTGACTGCAATTGCATGATGCAGGTAGAGTAAGTACATACGTATAGGTAGGTGGTAGGTACCTAGGCAAAAGTTTGTGCATCTATCACGATTAATTCTGTTCTGTGTCTTGCGTCCTGCGTTTTTATTTTTCTTGCTCTATTGTCAAAGGAATATCATCATCTTACTTACTGCAAGAGAATGGAAAGAAAAGCATTCTTTGCCTTCATCTTTCATCTTTCATCTGTAATGCCTCTGAGTTTCCTTGGGTCTGGTCTGGTCTGAGTAAGTAAACAGGGACGAAACGAAAAGATGCAAGCTCTGAGCAGATAATGTGAGTTGCATCATCTCCTCTTCTTGAAGAAGGAAAAGGTAAGTCGTGCATAATGCATCATGTTGAAAATAAAATATTTTTCTGCATCCTTTTCATCTCCCATGTGGAAAAAAAATATTTCTCACTGCTGTTGCTGTCGGGTTCTTGTCTCTTTCTCCTATGTCTCTTTTGTCTGTCATTTTTCATATTTTTCACAACTTTCCTAAGATGCAGCGTCATCCACAATCCATATCCACATCCACCCAAGAAGACACACGCATCTTTCTTCTTACTTCTTACTCAAGAGATTTTTATTTTGGCTAAGATCAAGACTCAAGACGCTTCTCGTATCATTTATCATTTTTATCATTGTGAAAACTTTGGAATTCTGCTGCTGTAATAAACTTTTTTTTTTGCTCGCTTCAGTGGTCACATTTAGAATTGAGAGTAGGGAAATGTAAATAAGGTAAATGCCGAACAATGGGAAATTTCTATTGCATTGTGATCATTAGTCGAAAAAAAATAAAACCACAGGAATACGCGAACAGACGCATTTCCTCTCTTTTGTATTTATTTTATTTACTCTGTAAAAACTGGGGAGGCTCACATACGAATCACAATCACAATTTTTTTTGGCTAATTGTAAATAAAATCGTAATCATGGTCCTAATCATAATAATAATATTTTCTTTTCAGATGAGATTAGATGAGAGCAGACGGAATCATTTTTAGTCCACCGAATAAAATAAAAGGGGAAGAAAATAAAAATTGCCATTATTTGTGGTGTGGTGTCGTGGTTTACTCCACTACTATCACTCATCATCGTAATATTCCTATCCTAATGATAATAGATTTGATTTGAAAGTGCTGATGCGACTATTATTATCTATCAGGAAGGAAAAATTGTAATTGCGTTGAATTCCATTGAATTCAAGCCAGCTCAATCACAATTTAATCTAACAGGTGGATGTGGATGTGGACCGAGTAAACACTTTTGATTTTCAATGTAAACAGGAAAATTGTTGGCCATTCATCACATCACTGAACTCTCATCGCATTCACATTTATTTCTGGCTCGTCTCTCTTCGATCCTTTTTCATTCACACATTTCAGAAGATAAATGCTGCAATACTAGACTATGACGATGAGTGAGCATGGATATTATAATCGATAATGAGAGACTGTCGATAATTACAGAGAATACGTAACGGTATCTTTACTAAATACTAAATAAATCTGAATCTCATTTCCTTACACACCTCACATCACACTTGCGTACAAGTCGCAACATTCTCTTGGTCTTGGTTTTCTTTCACAAAAGGAGCTACATAATCTTCTTTTGAAAATTCTCTGCTCTTACCACGCCACTACGCTTCTAAAAGTATTTATTTATTATCATAGCTTTTTCGCACGACATCATCATCATTACCATTACATTACATAAATACCAAACCAAAGCACAGTAGAATGACTCATGAAAAAAGTGGATCTCGAAAAGGAGATAAAAAAGGGTTTATGACAATGCTTTTACTGAACATCACGTTACAGAGCGGATTTTTATGATGAGGAAGAGAAGATGGAATCGAGTAAGTATCAAATCATCACATCGCCAACATCAACATCTCTGAACTGAAGACACTCTCAAAAATGATTCTTTAATGAATGCACTGCTGCAGTGAAAAGAAAAGAGGTGGGCCTGGGAGGAGGAAGGAAGCCATTCACTCTCCCAAGTCTAGATTTCAGCAACTATTTTCTTTGTTCAGCTCAAAGTCAAGTTGAGTACCGCATTTTAGCCAGAGCCAGAGCCACAACAGTAACAGTGGAGTCATTAGCATTATCATTAAAAGTAAATTGGAGGAGAGAAAAGAAAAGACGCATAATCGTCAAATCAAGATCACACAAAATCACACAACAAAAGAGCAGCAGTGAAGTGGAACAACTTTTTTATTATTATTATTAGCATTTACCATTATTACGGCTACTCTCGAGAACTCAACGGACAAAACAAAAGTGGTTCACAAAGGTCTCATTAACACTGTGACTCTGTTCACTCAGTCCAAGCAATGAAAATGAAATGCTTGCATAATAATCAGCAATATCGGTCGCCGGTCTATGAAAAAGATGATCAAGATCATCGCATTGTTATTTTTATCCATCAACTTTACCGAACCTTCTTAGTCCTTATTGTTTGCTTTTGGTTGTTCGATCTCGATCCAAGAAAAAATACAACGCCTTGATTCTCGTTGCTCGGCCCATGATATTTTGGAGCATGGTCGTCAATCATGAAAAGAAAGACGCATCTCATTTTTTCAGCTGGACTTTTCATTCTCCATAATGAGAATTTTAATAGGAAGATTAAAATATTATCCATACGTATGTATTTATATTTTAGTTTCATTCACAAGCTGTTTTCTTGAGGTAGAGTTTTTATGTCGGAACTCGGAAAACTTTGCTTTGCTTTTGTTTATGTAATGTAAAGAAAGGAGATTTTTATTTCCAACCGACTCCGACTGCGGCTGCGACTGCGGCTCTCTTTCAACAAGTTGGAAAAACTGACATGAGAACGTAAATAAGTAAAATACGAGCCTGTCATCTTTATTGCACAAATACTATCTTACTAAATATTACAACTCAGTAATTATTTAGCCTTAGCCCCATGTTAAAAAGAAACAAAAATGGTTTATTTTTCTCCTCATTTACACATTAAAGGCAACAGACGGTCTTTCGAGAGAATCGAGCGATTGGACAACCTTGTAAATTATTTTCCTTTTTATTCCACAAAATTAGTAATAATAACCACCACCAAACGAAAACTAATCAATGAAAAGCTTCCAGTTCTCGTTTGTTCATATTCATCAGAGTAGTTTACTACTAGCTCACGTTCTTTGTTCTTTGTCGCGTCTTTCAATTAAATTTCTTTTTTTCAACTCAAAGTTGATTTATGCACTGAAAAAAACTGGAATGAAAATAAATATCACTTTCAAAAAGGAATTCATTGATCATTCCTCCAATCCATCATTATGTATCATTCCAATTGAGAATCATTACCTTTTTTTAAAAAAAAAAAGTCAAAGAAAATTGAAGATATTTTTCTGGCATTTTTGTGTGGGTTTCCTATTGATTCTACGAAATTGATATTGATACTCTTACATGAATGATCATGATGAATGTTGCTTTTGAAAAAGCAGATTTCCATTGTTTATCCTTTTACTGAATTGAAGATGGAAAATCCTTAGAAAAGATGTTTTCGAGGAGACGAATGTTTCATGTTTCACGCAGCTTTTAAATTAGTTGAGTACACAGAAAGGCAAATGGGAACATTATGTTTACAATGTATTTCACATTTCGGTACATCATCATTTTTAACCAGTACCATTCACCATCACCATCCATTTTTAACAAGGAGAATAAAAAATGTTGCTGGAAATGGAAAAGGTTATTTTTTAAAGCTAAGGCATCTTTATCGAGCCTTGGCTGTGGATATGATTTTTGAATAAAAATAAAATTGAGGTGAAACGATATTTACCTACTCCGTTAGGAGGCAGATGAAGATGAAGACTCCATATTGCAAAGTAAATAATTTTAAAGAAAGGAGTTTGTAAATAAAAGGAGGAAGCGCAGGCAGAATATTTTTTTCTTGAAGAATCCTTAGTCAAATTCAACTTCTCTTCTTATTTGAGTGGTATCTCCAGAGCTCCAGGTTTTTTTTTGGGAGTGAGCTTTTTATTAGATGCACCTTTGCATTCCCTGCTGGTTTGAAATTTTATTTTTTCTTCTCATCTCATCTTTTCTTCTTGTGTGACTTCAGGTGCAGGATAAGATTCTCCTTTCTCAAGATGATTACGTTGGAAAAAATATAAGAAAAATTTCAAGGCAGTTTCCAGTCCCAGCCTTTCTTAGCAGCACAGCAGAGAGTATACGTATCTTCTCACCATCACCATTGGAATCGACTCGACTTCGACTTTCTAACATTTTCCATCTCTTGGATGATTTGCCTCTTCTGCCTCTTTATCATCTCAAACTGAATCTTTATTGTATCTACATACATAGGCGTAGGTAGATACGTTTACTTTTATGTATTATATTTAAAATAAAACTTTATACACTTTCGTTCATCCGTGAATCCATGAATGTTCAATTTCAATCCTACCTTTTCTAAATAAATGTAGAAGTTGAGTTGAGTGACTCTGCTGATGCATGCAGATGCAATGCACAGGGGAAAATCCGTCCTCTGATTGGTTCTTCAGGGAAATGTTTGTGAACTGGAGATATTTTTTTTGAAAAAAAAAACTTTTTTTTAAGAATGATATTTTGCAAATGTCGAAATGTTACACAGCGCACACCCTTAAACATGGCGCAAGCCCTTAAATTCAGATGGGTTTCTAGAAAATATTTCTTATATTTATTTCTAAATATATATAATTTCTAAATAGAAAATTATTATTAATGTCTGTAAATTGTTTATTTAACCACCCTAGCCAATGGCCGACTAATCCACGGCCACCCTTGGAAATACTATCCCACAAGTCCAAACATGGTTTCATGTAGTTGACTGTCACTTGAGAACGGACAATGGTATTAAGTGACGCCTCAGCTTACTTAGCTTATCTTTGTCATCATCGTCATTTAATTTTTACCAAAAATTCTTTTCAAAAATATTTCGGCTCCTCTTACATACATACAAAGCGCTTAAAAATTCTTCTTAGAAACAGTAGCCACTTTTTAAAGTCTGCTTTGTTCTGTTAAACAAGAAAGTTCACACTAATCGCAGCTCGTAAAAATTAGATGACATAAAAATTATGTGTCGTGTCATGTCATCTCGTCTCACGTTTTCCAGCCGCCCGTGAGAAAGAGCTTTTGAAGAGAAGAAGAAGCGACGTATTATCAAAAACTTTTTTGTAAAGTTGTTGCTTTTTGGTGGTATTACACAACACCGAAAGAAAATGAATGACAATAACAAACAAGATAAGATAAAGTTTACTCGTCCGTTTAATAAACCACCATTGCATTGCCACCAAAGAAGATTATTGCGTTTCAGACAAAAAATGTGAATGTGAGTGAAATGAACAACTTTTCTACATTAATATTACCTAGTTAGTTTGTGACATACATGACACGACTTGTTTGTCTTGGGTCACAAACCAACCAAAGATATTTAAGATAATTTAGAAGAACATAAATATGTTAACACAAACAAACCCAACATTAGAAATGATAAAAACGGTGAAATTTGAGTCAATGCCAATGAATTTTACAACTTTGTTGATTCTACCAAAAGCCAACATTAAACCAGTTAAGATGAGATTAATTTGCATTTTCGTTTGGATTTGAGAAATGCTTGATCATTGATGTGCCAAAAAAATTCTCTCAGACATAAAAAGTCAAAACGATCGTTTCATTTGATTTCTTCTTTAGTTCAGGGGCCTCTTTGGATTTCATTTGAATTTGATTTTACTCCAGGATCATTTTTGTAATGCAATCTCAGTCTCTATCAGTTAGATTTAGATAGACGCATCTCATGACTTCCATCTTACCACCATTATAAAATTCCAGTCCCCCAACTAAACTTTGATTTTAAATACAAAAGGCTTTCATGGCTGGAAGCAATAAGGAGCTTCAATTATTTCCACGCATCACTGCCATTTCACTACGTATTTAAGTATCATAATATCATACGTTAAATCTCCCAAGTCAAGTCCCAGCACTACCATGATAGGAACAAAGATCGATTGAAACTTTGAAACACGTAATACGTAGCTAAACGAACCTTTTTGATTCTCCCAAGTGACTCTGTCTTATTAAAGCTTGTTCAGTGTAAAAAGGTAATAACACTCAAAATGGCTCAATGAAATGAAACGAAAAAAATCCCCAAAAGTGAAAAATGTGTCTTGTGTATTTGATAAAAGAGACAATTTTCATTTTCAGCTGGAAATTCAACAATATTACTGGAGAAATCCAAATCTCCAAACTTTTCCCCAATTTTCTTTTTTTAAACGAACATTCACATTACTACAACATTACATCACTCTCATCTTGAAAGATGTCGATTTTATATATCAATTTGTCCAAATCATTCCTAATCCCTAATAAAACGTGACTCTCCTCCATTCTGGCTGTCTGATTGCCATCCATCCACACAAAAAAATTCCAGCCCTATACAAAAAAAATACTATTTAGGAAGAGAAATGGGTGCCGGTTGCTTTGGAACTTTTACATTTCCGAACCGACCGAGGGTGGCCGTGGCCGTGGCTGTGGCAGTGACGCCACGTTCGGTTTCTCTTTGATGACTGAAGACTCCGCCGCTACTTTCATTTTCATTTTCAACTTTCTCCGAGTGAATGTTATTATAAAAAAGAAATCGATCGAGTCGAGACACTTTGCGGCCCATCAAAGAATAAAAAGACGAGGGGCGAGAAAAAATGTGCTGTGGTAGCAATGGCAGTACGTAGTAGTAGTGAAAACGACGATGAATAAAGTACAAGTTGGAATTTGTAAACCGGAGGAGAAAAAATGTATCCGGGTGCTTTTTGTTGAGGGTGGCGGTGGCTTAGTGAAGAGAAAATGGAATTGCATTATAATGGAGGTTGTATTTAGGCTGCTAATGTGAATAAAGCCAGATCTGAATTGAACGAGCCACAACACAACAAGAGTTTTCCTTTGATGATGACATGATGTGATGTGATGGCTCCCAGGCAAAGAGGGTTGAAAGTTGGACACGGGTGACAGGATTTCTGGCTCGCTTTTATTATTCCACTCTTTTCTAAAAAAAATAGCTCGTCCCGGCTTCTTACCATAATGTACATGTTGCATTTCCCCAATAAAAATTTGTTTACGTGTACAAAAATATCGGGAGAAAAATCCACAATTGACACATGACGATGTGTGAGCCAAGAATATCTTTTCTTCGAGAAAAAGTTGAAGAGTTGCAGATATCAGTATCACAGAGCAATTCATAATATGACGACAGAAATGCTTCGAACTCGAATTCCACTGCTTCATGAATGACAGGATTTTTTTAGCGCTGACAAACACAACAACCACGTCGCTATAATAAAAGCCAATTTATCTCGATCGCACCGAGATATTTTTTCCACCTTGGTCGTTTTCCTTTCCATAATAAAAAAGAAATTCTCCTTCCGTGAAATATTTAAGAGTCAGCAGCCTCCTTGTCCTGACTCCTGACATGACACTCCACAGCATTTTGTGACAAGTGATCGAAAACTTGTTTTTTAAAGAAGACAATTCAAAAAAATCCTTGCCTCCGAGTAAGTACAGATACATAGAAGACGCATCTCCTCCTCAAAACTTTTTTCTTTATGGACTCTTGGGACGAATAGGGAAAATAAAAATAAAAAAGGAACAACTTGAAAAAATCCATGAAGTGCAGGCAAGAAAAAAAATGTGTCACTTCTTTTTTATTTGTTACTGTGCACTGCAATGAACCAGCGTTTCTTGAAGAACTGCCCTGGGAATCGTTTGCTTTTGCTCTGAAGAAGCCCGCATTCAATTCAAAGCGCCGCGTGAGTCATCTCAGAGTTGAGGTGGATGTGGAATTGTGGAGGTGAGCTTTAAGAAAGTGGTGGCGATTTTTCTTGAGAACACGAACATACATGAACACAAGCAGCTTCTTGATAGACGCGGGTGTATTTCTGAAATTTTTATTTATCTTATCTACAGACAGTGGAGGTGGAGGTGGAGTGATCCGGAGGGATTCCAAATAATTTAGTGTTGTAGATACGAACGAGCATCTCATTACTTTCTGGAGACACATCTCCATGATGCTCCAACAACTCCAGTATTTTCTGTTATGTTATTCTCCTGTGTCTGCATTTCTGCAGTCTCTCTGATATGTTAAGTTCCAGCTAGTATCAGCCTAATTGTGATGCAGCGTGGATGTGGATACATACATAATCCGCATTGTATTGCACTTTTACAAAGGAAAAACCGACGCATGTCACAATTTATATAATATTTTTGCACTCACTGTATGTAAAGAGTGAAAATGAACTGGCGAGAAAACAAAATGACTTTTTCAACAGACTGAATTTGAAGTGGAAGTAAATTTTATTAGTGTAGTGAATTGAAAGGAGTTGAACTTGAAATCAAGATTTTTCCCCTTTTCGAGCTTCCAGCTCATTGAAAGTTTTATGTCATGTGATAGATGTGCATCGCATTCCATTTCTCCATTGAAATGAGGGTTGCTGGATTTCTTATAATATGTATCTGTCTACTATTAAGGTTTTATAGCAAGCAATTACAATTTGTATTATTATTATTATTGTTTATGGTCATTCATCAGTGTGAAATGGAACGCGCCTTGATCTGACGTTAGATGGTATATCATGAAATGGTATGCACCAAAATTGCATTTGATTTTATTTCTCTGTCCAAGTCCGAGTCTGGAAATGAAAATGTGCCTTTTTTATCGTTTTATTGCATTGCGTTGAATGTTGAGTCTATGAGCTGCGTTTCCACTTTTGGTTGTGTTCGATGTTCAAGTCTCGAGTGAGACGAGAGCAAATGGCATCATCATCATCATCAAGAGAGAGAGACAAATGGATGGAAATGGATACATTTTTTGTGTGAAATGGTGCATTTTTATTTATACAAGATTTCTTCCTCTAAAGAAAAAAATCTCTTCAAAATTACAAATCACTCCCGTTTTAGGAAGGATGCTCCATAGTAGAAGAAGCTTTATATTACGAACTATGAAGGCATTTTCTTTCATCGATTTTTCCCTTTTTTCATTTGCGATTCCAGAAAAGTATTTTTATGCTATAAAAATATTCTCAAGTGACTTCCTTTTCTTTTCCTTGTTGACTTGAAAAAAACGGAGAAAAGTGGGAATACTTTACATCTCAAAAAAAATATGAATGCTTCCCTCGACACTTCCAAAAAAATGCAGAAAGGAAGAAACCTCACTTCCAAAATGACAATGGAAGAATGGAATGAATGACTGAGCACTTTAGCAAATTCAATGTTACCCTTACCGTTAACACTGCCGTTACAATGAGAAACTTATTTTATTCAGAAAGTGAATTTTGGAAAAATAAAGTTGGACTTTTGGAACTACGTAGTAGTAGTAGTAATAGTCACGTGTCGTTCGTGTCAAAGGAAAGAACGGACAAAACCACAATTTTATTTTACAACTTTTTTATTGTAACATTGTGTACACCTTTTTAAGCTCGAGAAAAAAAGTTTTTTTACATGAAGAATTTTTTAAAACTTTTGCCTTGTAATTTTTCTCTTCAAAGTTAAGTCCCTGTCCATACCTGCGGATTTAGATAAAAATCCTCTCATCACCATACATAAACCATACCATTACCAATCCAGCCAACGTTGATCTTAAGGTAAAAAGAAAGTGTCACTTTATTTTTTTTCCTTGCTGATTTAGCATTTTGGAGGGACACTACGATAAACTAGCTTTTAAAAGAAGTTTAGCCCCGGTTACGTTACCCGCACACAGTTTTTATATTTGATAATATTATTCTGCTGCTGCTAAAAGTTTTACTTTTCGCACTGCAAAAACTTTGTAACTTCCAATATGCCACCATCACGGCCACCACCCACCCAATGTGAAGTAAAGTGAACTGCCGGTTGGTGGTCTCTGGAGAAAAATGTTCCAGGGCCAGGACTCAGACACAAGCAACTTACTAACTAACAAGAAGAGAAAAAAAAATTATGGGAAGGATTTTCATTCATTCATTTTATTCTGGAAAAACTTGAAAAGTCAGAGTTTGAAGTTTTTTTTTTTTCTAAAAAAAAATGCAACTTCTCTCTTCAAGTAACAGCAGGTTTAATTTACTGCTTGAGTTTCAAAATAGTCACTTTGCTGAGTTTTGTCGGGTTCGGCTGTCATTCCATTTCCACTTCCACCTCCTCAACCCTGCTCGAATATTTCCTTTTTATTGGGGGTGACGTGACAAGATGCGGAGAAATTTCGTCATTTACTTGAAATAATGTTCAGCTCAGTTTTGAAATCTGGCTATTTATTATATAGGTAATTAAGCTCTAAATTATGAGACCAGTCACAACCACACAAGGACAAGGAGATTTTTTGATGTTGATGGGAAAAGAATCAGGCGATAAATTTCTTGGCATTAATAATACCTAAATAGTGATGAACACCCGTTTATTTTTTCCTTCTTAAAAAACTCATTTTTTCTAGCTTTCCAAGACAAGATTTTTTTAAATGGTTTTCGCTTGCATTTTTACATTCACGAAACTTTTACTTGTTTAAACAGGCTAACTTTGGATTTTCTTCTGCCACCACCACGGCGGTGGTGGTTTTTTATTTATTTGTTATTCAGTCAAGAGGACCAAGGACCAAGACCAGAACCGCGTCATTTTTTTTTCTTCTTGTAAATAAGCGCCAGTGCGACAAGGACAAGTTTTATGTGGATGTAATGACACGAGACTACACATTTTTAATGTTTCATTACTCCATTACTATTCTGAACATTTCGTGCAATAAAAATGAACAAGATGATCGTGTTGATACATACGTGCTTGTAGAGTGGAACATGAAACTTTTTTAGTAGCTTCGGAGAAGAAGATGCTTCATCTCATCTCAAACTCATCCTCATGATGAAATGAGACGATCTTGATAGTTAAACTCGCTTCTTCAAAATTCTTAGACTTTCTTCGTCTTTTAATGGGTAGCACAGGACAAGCATGTTTTTAGTGCATCAACTTCAGTACATTCAACATCGAGTTGAGTTTTGAGTCTCGGGAGACAAGTGTCCTTGCGAGTGACTTTTTTAAGAAAAAAAAATATTTCGTGTTTTAAGAATGTTTCACTTGTAGACCTTTTTTCTTGCATGCAATTCCTAAAATTTCTCCTGTTCTGAGAAATGGTTTTTACCAACTTTTTTCCAAATTTCATCTTCATCACGGTTATGGTGGTGGTGGGTGACGATGGATGATTCTAGAGTAAAACTATGATTATTGTAGAAGTCCCTATTTAAGATAATGTTTGCTGAGTTGATCGTTTTTGACTTTTTTTATTTGTGCTTTATGCCATGTGTAACAGGAACATGACGTGCTGATAGCGACGGTGATTGTGCTGAAGATATGATGTTGATGTGAGTTGGAGTAAAAGTAGGAAATGTTTTTCAAAGAAATAAAAAAGTGGCTGTTCTCACAAGTCAGAATAGAAGAGCCCAACTTTTTACATAATGGACTTGACTAACATTATGGTAATAATAATAATCATCATAATCATCCTAAGAAGGGTAATAATACATTCCAAAGTGCCATTTTCTTTTCTTTTTCCTCCTCAACTCAACAAAAAATAGAATCTGTAGCATAGTAGCATGTAATAATACGTATCTATCTACTATTTACATATATACAATGTAGCTACATGTTAATGGCATGTCATGTCATGTTTCATTCATATTCACTTTAGAGCTCAGTTAAGAAGAGTCAGTTTCAGTTTCACTTTTTTTCTGAGAAAGAAAAAAAGAACGATAACGATCCATTAAACTGGTAAACTGGTTAACTATTCAAATTCAACTTTCTTTTGAAATTGCCAAAAAATCTTATTCATTAGTCAGTCATGTCCTTTTAGAGATAAGTTGAATGGAATTGAAGATGAAGTGACAGGACAGGACAGTGACAAGGAGAAAATGAAGAGTGTTAAATTGGAATTGCGAAAAATGTGCATTGAATTGAACACTGGCACATTTTATATGACACTCTGTAATAATGATAATGAAGCGCCATTCCGTTTTTATTGCGAATTTAATTCACGATGGAAATTTATCGTTTCTGGCTTACATTAGACTTGGAATTGGAAGACACTTTTCTTAGTTAGTAAAATACTATCACCTCCACGTCCACCTCCACGTCACCCAAAATGCGCATCATTTTCTTTTCATTATCGCAGATGACCCACAAAATTGCCGGCGCTCCCGCCCATACATCACATCTTGTCATGTCATGTAATACCATCTCATCTGTAATACCACCAGTCCACGTCCACCTCCACCATTTTAAGACACCGGATACAAAAGTTTTCCACTCTTTAATAACATGCGTAATATTCCATATAAAGGGCAGGCAATAAATCTATGCCTTATACCTACATATTTTATTTCCCCAAAATTGACACACTTTTCCAAGTCTTTTTCTCCGTTTCATTTTCATTTCATTGTCTAATGCCGATGATCCTCCTCATAGAGACTCGACTCACTGAGAATGAGATTCTTCTGCTCTCTTCAGGATGAAACGAAACGGAAGTCATATATTTCACTCTGGAACTCAAATTCAACTCAGATTCAGTTCCACTGGAAACTTTTGGAAATGGATGTGGATGTGGAGTGGAAACGAAGGGAAATTTTATTGAGTCATGTGTGTAGAAGGAAACTATAAAAAGTGAAACATTTTTAGTTTTATGTAACCGTCTGCTGCGCGTCCCTCTCTTCCAATATAAATTTCACGCAGAGTACAATAAACTCGCTAAAAACTCTTTTTACGCTTTTCTTCCACTTCTAGCACACATTTTTTTCATTCACCGTTCCGTTTTGCAACTCATCGAGAAAGTTGAAAGTTGAAGTTGACTTGTGTACTACAGTGTGACGGCCTGGTCTGGTGAAACTGGAACCCATGCAACCACATCACATTACATCACACCGTGACTCTCCAACTCAACTTTTTTGAAACAATGAAAATGAAACGTGAAGTTGAAGAGCCGAAGAAAACATCCACGCCGTGGATTCCATGACCATCCGAAACATGTCATAACAAAATGTAGGAAAGTGTAATAAAATATTTAATAGGCTCCATATCAAAATCAAATGGCAATGGATACACCCACAATATTTTACTCGAGTAGGAAATGAAACGGGAAAACTTGTCCATGGACAGACCTTCCATTTCCATATCCTCTGAGAAACTTCCTTTCCCAGTTCCCTTTCACTGGTAATCTTTTTGTCTCCAGTTTTAAACATGAGACATGACGAATATTTTTTTTCTTCTGGGAAACGCAATGGTGCGCAAAAGGTAATGATGATGATGACGATGATAATGATAATAACCTTGTCATTATTATACTAACTACGAAAACTACCTTGCCCAATATAATTTTATGTTGGGAGTCCGGAGAATAAAAATATATTTATATTCAAGAAACTTCTCCAACACTGACTTCATTCAATGACTGAAAGGTTCAGGAAGGCTCAGGCTAAAACAGTTTAACAACATCTTCGTCATCATCATTTGCAAACTTTTTTTTTCTCTACTAGTAGAAAAAAAAATTGTTCCAACTAACACGTTCCATCTATCTCAGAGAAACAATCCCCATTTTTTTGCAGAGATGCCAAGCGAAGCCAAGTCACGACTCAGACACGACACAAGTGCAGGCAGGCAGATTCACACTTTTACAAACAAAAGTCATTTCCAACTTTCTTTCAACTTCCCATGCATTTTTTTTAGGCAAGATGACGACAACATCGTTCCACGTCCTTAAATGACACCTTTAAAAAAAGTGAAAGTCTCTATAACATAAATGTAATGAACAGATACATACAGATATTATGTAAATATCAAATATCATTTTCCTTCCAAGAAAAAAATATTTTCCTCCAAAATATTCCGAGAGAAATTTTTTCTCTGTAATGATGATGGAAACATGTGGAAAGTTATCGAGCCGCGCACATTTCCAACATTTCACCATGTCCAAGGAAAGTCACGAACTCAAAGACGCAAATGGACGTGGCCGTGGCTGTGGCTGTTGTATGTAGCTGTGAACCTCTAGTGCATGGATGGATGAAACGTTTTTTTTTCCTCCGAATCAAAATGTCCGGAATGGACGATTTTCCCTGTGTATGTGACTATGAATAGAAATTCTGAAATAAAAGTCTTATTAAAATGTAAAGACATACGTAGCCTAACTACCACTATCAGTTTAAGCCACATTAATAAAAAAAGGTGGCGGTGGCATGAAATGAATGAATATTTCCTTCATATTTTTCTATCTCTCTGCTCTGCAAGCTGAATACGTAATATCGCTTTAAAAATGTTAAGAGAGGAAAGAAAGAGCTCATTAACGCCTCAGCCTCGCCTCCATTCCCATTTCCAGGCATGAATTGTCTGAATGACTGAAACGAAACATGCACTAAACTTGCCAGTGAAGAGAATTTTTTTTCCAGCGACATTTTCCCCGAATCCACTTAATCGACACGTTTTTCTCTTCACAGGCAAGGAATTTTCTGCGGAAGAGACTTATGTAAGTTTTAGACGTGAGCTCTGCTCTGGAAATATCAGCGAAGCCCATACGTATGTATTTACATCCGCCGTCGTTTTTTTCTCTTTGCATTGACAATCATGAGGATGACGATGATATGAGCCATTTTATAATACCCACCGCAAAAAGTCACACACATTTTCAAAACACACAAAGCGACATCCACGGAGTCTCATGTACCGTGATGATAACATTTTATGACTCGCTCAGCTCCATTTCCGCAAACTCCGAGAGCTCAGTAATAATAATAATGTTTCTAACATTAACATAATTAATTATCCTTATGTATCTACGTTTTTTATAGGGATTAATAAAATATTTTTTTCTTTTGTTTTTACAATGAAATGAATTTTTTTATAATATGCTGAGCTGAGCTCAGGTTGCTTTTGGCTTTGGTTCGTTTCCTCGAGACTGGAAAGAACTGAGAAAAAAAGTTGTCCGCTGCGACTAATTAACGTGCATGTAACTGTAACGTTATGTTACTTTACTTACAAATAAAAGTTGTAAAAACTTTTTTTAAACATGAAAAGTTTTTTGAGCCGCTTTAAACACATACATTATGCGATTTTATAAAAAAAAATGTGTCGATTTAATCATATCGTGAGTGATGAAAAGGAGTTTACTAAGGGTAATAAGATTTTATGAATTTACCTACCTTTAGGTACCTAGTATTTATTTAAATGTTCATTTTATGAACTACCTTCGTCTTTTCATTTTTCATGAGAAAATGAATATTATTGAAGCATTGCATTTCAATGCTGGAATAACTCCTGTAAAGAGCGAAAAATCTCCTTTATGATTCACGATTAAAGTAGCAATTTAAAAGGAAAGAAAAATGATATGGAATTACAGAATGGAATGGGAAATATTCCAGGCAGCCAGACAATAGAAAAAATCTAGTCTGCAATTATCCAAGATATTCATAAGAATAATTATCTTTCTCGTCCATTTCATTTTATTGGACGATTCAACTCGAGCAATTGGAAGAGATTTTTTTTTAAACCAGAAATTTCTCAACTCACCCGTGAAAAGTTGATCCCGTCCTGAATGACGTGATCCCTTAATTGGCTTCTGAGGACGATGAAATTAGACTGAGACTGAGCGCCACAATTATTTCCAGCACTGTTAAACACTCCACCGCCACCTCCACCTCCACTTGCACTTGCACTGCTAGCACCACCACCAGAACACGAGGACAGAGTGCTATTGTCTTCACTCACTGCGGCCGAGTTAATTGGAGTCACTCCACATCCACCACCTCCACCTCCATAATTAAGGGGCAACGGTGGCACTGGGTAATTGACATGCTGCTGATTCTTTTTATTTCCCGAGGAAGGGTGCCGATGACGGTGGTGATGATGAGGCGTCTGCTGTTGAGAGGCGGGCGGCTGCGGTGACACTGACTCGTAAAACGGCTCCTCGCCTCCCTGATGAGTCTCTGTTGTGGAATGAAAGGGACAGTGGCTTCCAGTCGCCGTTGCTCCGAATAAACCGTTTAAACAATCACACGAATTGCACTGCTCCAGAAACACTGCGGGGTAATCCCTTTGACTCGAGGTGGAGGTGGAGGGTGGATGCTGGAGTTGGAGCAGCTGCTGCAGCTGCTGCTGTTGATGGGAATGAAAATTATTGTTGGAGGAGCAGGCTCGCTGAGCACTGAGGATGAGATCGAAGTCGTTGCACTCCGAGTAATCCCCGTTGTCATCATCCACCACATCCACAGCTGCGAGATGGGAATCGATGTCGTGCTCGTGAATGTCATCTGCAGAGGAAGAGACGTACGGGCGATGATGATGGAACGGTGATGACGGTGGGCCGGCGGACGTGCGTCTTCCGAGTAGCAGGAGGGATTGATGCTGCTGATGCTGTTGTTCCAAGTCGCCGTTATTTCGCCAACTGTTTTGTTGATGGAGAAATGATTGCTGCTGCTGGGGGGAAGATGCGACTGTCGACTCGCGGAAATGCTGGAAACGTCTCAGGTCTTGGAGCTCCACCTCCTCGTGACCTCCTCCAGCCCAGGTGCCACCAAGGCGACTGGAGGGTCGACTGGAAGTCGCGGTGGAAGTGACCCCGTCCGGGATTTTTCTCCGGGTGGGACTCAACGCTTTCAGGAAGGAACTCGCCGACGACGCACTGACCTTTGGGAAACCGCTAGTTCTTTGTTGGTGGAGCTGGAACTGTAACTGGAGTTCATGCTGGAGCTGACGGACCGCCTGGAGCAGGGCGATTCTCTCGCGGAGGTCCGCGATCCCAATCGCGTTCAGGTCCGACTCTCCAATTTTCGTGCACAGCTCCAAATCCTCGTAGCCATTCTCGAGGAACTTGTCGAAGAGGTGCGACAAACTCACATCGTCCAGCCAGTTGAACACTTGTCGGCGATGGTGTTGCTTCTGCTGCTGATGATGCAGTGTGCCTGCTGAAGCTGTTGTAGCCGCAGATGGTCCTGGACCGCCAGAAGTGGCGGTGACAACGGAAACCGAGACGGACATGTTTGCATCTGGAGACAATTTATTTATTACAACGGTAATTTTCTAATTCACTCGATCACTCCACGAGTGAGAATCTGTCCCAACCTGGAAAAACCTCCGCCTCCTCCACAACATTGTACAATCACACTAGACACGTGAGCATATTATTTCCAAAGTGTGGACACGTGTTTTCGATTCTCTGCTCAGAATATTATGTAGATATGCAAAATAGATTGAAATTAATTCCAGCCGCAGTCTGTCCATTTATCAAGTTTAAACTGGAAACCGGAAGCAAGTGGAAATCCAATCGCTTTTATTTTATTTTCGTCTCCCGAGAATTTTTTTTACCGTGAATGCTAAAAATGTTTGCTGAAGCTCTGAAGTCAGAATTTCTCTTGAGCTTGAGCTCCATCAACCATCAGCCATTATATCAAAGAGAGCATCAAAATTCCAACCGGAACTCTCCTAAACTGTTTAAAGAGCTTGACTGAGAAAAAGAATGCAAATTTCTCCCAAAGTCTCTTGTGATGCGAGACAGAACAAGAAAAGTCGAGATCTGAGGGAATCAAGCATTATCCCATCCCATCACATCCACATCATCGCACGCCTCTTTTGTTTACGTCCACTTCACTTGACTCGTCTCAACTAAAACTTTTCAGCATTTTTCAGTTCTTTACTGAAGTCGATCGGCTTTCTCCTGGGTGGATGTGAACGTGGATTATTTACGATTTACTTTATTACAATGTACTACAATGTAGATATTCGCGTCGCGAAATTGCAAATTCCACATAACAAAACACATCACATTTCACTTGTCACATTTTCCTTCACGCAGTCAACAAGCACATGAATAAAGCCCAGACAAGACACAGTCAACATTTCACTTGTCACTTTCCCAAACACATTTACATAACTGAAATTTGAAATGGACGTTATGAACCGTTTCATAACATAGCATAGCGCAGTAACTAGAAAACTGTCGCTTTTTCTCCTTTGTCACTTTTTCCCTTGAAAATGTTTTCGCAAAATAGCATCGTATCATATCATAAAAGTGTAATGTACTACCACCTCGGTTCTCTGTTTTTACGCTAGTATAAAGCAAAAGCAAACTGAACTTGGAACGTTCATAAAATATCACCCTGCTGTATAAAAATGTCGCTCATACACGCTAAATCCATCATCGTCAACTAAAACGAGACTCTCTGGACTTCACTGGAACTGGATGGACACAGACACATTTCTGCTGCTGGAGCTCAACTTTTTTCCATTTTCAATATGAAAAAAAAAATTCTTTGTTTCAGTCCGTCCTAACAAGTAAAAAAGTGTTTGTGCACGTGCACACTGGACTGGAAGTTTATTTCAAAAAGTTGGTGTCAGTGACACCACCGAATATGTACCGAGCCACAATTCACTAATAAACTATGAAAACTAAACACGAGCACACATACGTATGTAACCAAACGTCAATACAATATCATCTCATAAATGACATGACAGTGCTTACACCCAACCCAATGAATGTTTCCAAAAAATGAAACCGAGGTGGAGGTGGACGTGGACGTGGACGTTCCAACGTCGGTTTTTCTCCGCTTTCACCTACTTGATCAATAATGGAGGCTCGGCTTAATTAAAACTAATTTTACACCAGGTTTCGTGAGACGCGAATTCGAGTGGTGGTATTGTGGATATCGCGCTGACATTCGTGAATATTTTTTTTATTATTAGCTGCTAAAACCTAACGTATGTAGGTAAGCTACGCTAGGTAGGGAAACATGCACAAAACAAGTTTGGGAGATCAGCCAAAAATAATTGGATTTTCTTTTTTGTTTAGCCTTTTTTGTTAATTCGGGAAAATTGTCAATTTTTCGCTGGATTAATTCCGATGGGGTTTTGTGGGTGTTTTTTTTCTGCGGGTTTATTGGGAATAAAACTGAAAAGTCTGGACAGACTCATTCAGCGTTTTCAGATGTGATGTGATTGAAGCGTTAAGTGTTTGATTTCACGTGACACATTTTTACAGTCAGGTTTAGCCGTAAATACCTCAAAAAAGGCCAATTGGCAGAAAATTGTTTACCAACTTATTTCAGTTTTATGCTTTTTGTCTTAATATCTTCCGCTTCCCGTCACATCACGTCACATACATAAGAACGAGCGCACCGAGCCAATAAGTATAAAATATTTTTATTTATTTTACAACGGATTTTTCACCTTTTTTCACTTTGCTCTCGTTCTTATCTTGTTGAAACAATCGCACTCTTGACACTTTTCGTTTGCTCTCCTTTTTATGGCTTTCCCTTCCTTCTCCTAAACATTTCCAGAAAATATCATGGAGAGTCGAAAGTGAATGTCCAGGAAATATTAAACTTTACAACAGTCAACAAAAAGTCACTCAGTCTCAGCTCAAGACAAGAGAAGAAGCTGAAGCCTTTTAGTTTAGCTTTAGCTCTAAATACAATGACAAAAGATTACATTTTTATGACATGACGCTTGTCCATCCACTGTCCACAATATTCTGAGTAAGTGGCACTTTTTTATTTTTTACCACAAAATCTGAAACAATCTTTCTGAAAATATCCCGAACTGGATTATATTTGTGTGGCTCATCCCGCTGTTAACATTTAGGGACGCTTCACACTTAAAAACTGGAATTTGACGAGTCCCAAAAAACGGTTTTCACATTTTGTACTGATTATGATTACGATTACGTTTTCTCGTAAACTTTTACTCAAATCTCTTTTTAAAACGTGTCCTCTATAACAGAAAATCCTTTATAACATAAAATGGAATGAAACACTTTTCAGAGCCGGCTTTTCATACTGTGAATCAAGTTGAATTTGAAGCTGAGCTCTTTTAAGATAAAAATGCGAATGACTCTGTCCTGAACAAAGTGTTCAACTGTGTGTCGTGTGGAAGGGACCACAGTTGGTAGTCAACTAACTTGTGCTTACCATCTGCTCGCGAGAGTATACCCCATTTCGAAAGAAGACAAAGTGAGGCAAAAGAGGGTCGTTTCGTTTCATTTCATGAACATGTTCATATACACACACAACTCAACATCTATGCATTGCATTGCAAGCAAACGTCTATCTCCATTGCCATTCCATAACCATAAATGCATCAGATCAGACTCAGCTCTAAGCGAAAGCGAGCAAATAAAAAAGGCTGTATTGCAGCAGCGATTATTGCAGGCAATATTATATTTATAGTAGAGTTAAAATGGTAATATTCATGTGCATGTGCTTTACAAAATTGCTTTACTTAACTGTACAAAAAATTATAACGGTAACAGTAACGATAACGGTAGAGCCAACGACTGTAGTATGGCGGTCTAGTAATGTAATGTAATCGTACGTATTTACCGGAATCAAATTCACCTTTAAAGGAAAAAATATTAAGGCTGTGCGCTGTGTAAAGTTTAAATACAAAATTATCTATATCCCCAGTATAAGCATAGAGTTAAATTAAAAAGAGCGGGAATTTTTGGTTTCAAAAAATGATCATTGCATTTTGTTGAGAATTAAATCGCCTATGAAATGTATTATCATTTTTTCGAATTGCCGGGCCATTTTTGAAATTAGGGACTCCCGCGCTTTTAGTGTAATACTGTTACTCTATAATTTGATGGAGAAATGAACATTTTTATGCAAATGTAAAATCACACGGCGTACAACCTTAAATCGAGGTTAAAAGGGCAGTTGTTGTTGCTGTCCTGTAATCGAAATAATTTTTTCTCCCATTATTATACTACAATATGAGTATAGGAGTGATCGTATCAATTATCAATATACTAAACTGCCTCGTCATTTTTCCCTTTATTGACTTGGCATTGTGCACGCTTTTACTCTTCTTCAATATTTAATAACTAAAGCATTTATTTTTGGAATTGGTCATTTAAAATTCACAGCTGGAATAAAATATGAGGTAAAATCGTTGCTGCTGTTTAAAAAAATGTATTGTAGTTTGCCTTCCACTGTTACTCTTAAGTAATAATAACTGTCAGTTATTTTTTGAACTTTATTGACATGCAAATTACTTAATTGGGCAAATTAGCCCGTGCTCGGGTGCGGACCCGGTTTAAGGAGACAAGTCATGCCATGTACTACTATTAGATAGTTATGAATTAGTTAAAGGATAATTTGAAACGTGCACATATCACAGTCACAGTGTGCAGGCCTTTTCTAAAAAGAATTTTTCTTGCAATTTGTTAATACCAGCCCAGCGGAGCAAAATAAAATCCTGCCTGTCTGACAGTGTCGAATCAATAATTTATTGCCCTTTACTATTGTACTTATTTAAATTAAACGTTTTTTCTTTTCGAAGAATAAAATAATTTATGGGGCGGATGGGCATTTTATCAAGCGAAAACAAAATAATTTTAAATTATTGTTTGCTCATTTTCCCCACTTTTCCAAAATGTCAGCTAAAGCCAGTAAGCTGCTACCATTTACTTACTTGAAAATGAAAATAAACTGAAATTTTGGCAAAAAAGGGGATTATCGTTCCATAGCGTGGCGTATCCTATCAAAGCTTCGATCTTCTAAACACCTGCACTTACAAAGATGATGCTTATCCCCTTCTAAATCTCATGTCATGTCGCATGTGAATTGAAAAATGGGTAATCCCGTAATATTCTGAAAAGCTAAAATCCTTAAGAATTGAAAAGTCTTTTCTGTCTACTAAAAGCTTTAGAATTTGGGCAATTTGTTCACAAATGAGTGAAAACACAAAAGCACATCTGTCAACCATTTTTGTGTTTTTCGGTTACGTTGTTACAGGTTTAAGTCAAAGTCAAGGTCACTCCACTCACCAAATCTTTCCGTTTTGTTCACACAAATTGATTTGGTGATTTCGATGCTATTTTTGGTCTTTGGGATTGGGAGGGATGTCACAGGATACAGGAAGTGGTAATGTTACAAAAATTCCTTTAAAAAATTATTGCCCGCATTGAAAATATGATTGTACACAAATACAACTTTTCAAAGATGTTCGCACCTAAAACCCAAACAGTCATAAAGTCAAAACTTTGTTTCCGTTTCTTTCTCTCTGAACGAGCACAAATTAGGATTGGGTTTTCAGTTTCGCTTTTATTTACAGTTTTTGCCTTTTGCCTTTTTTTACTTCTCTTTGGTCTCGTCCTCCCTTTTTTATTTTCAAAAAACATTTGTAATAATAAACTGAACACTGGATACATTCGATGCACTGGCTGACTGCAACTCTGTCGTTCTCTCATAGTCAACAAAATATTTTTTCCTTTGCTTATTTATTTCATTTCTTATTACATTCCAGTCACAAGTCCCATCCCATCCCCAAAAATATGACCCACCGACACCGACATCGACACTACTACATTACATTTTAGACTACATTACCCAATGAAACATGGCTGCTGCACGAATGAGTAAAAAATGCATTCCATATTTACATTTTCCTGTTTGTTCCATGTTCTATGAACACAACACGAGTCATTTCGATACCATGTTGCTGTTGCATGTAGCTATTTGAGAAACCTCATCAGTTTCATTTTCTCATTTTTTATTCCTCTCTCATGCTAAGTATGCGCAATTTCAGAATTCCAGTTGAGTGTGAGTCCGTACGAAAGAATGAGAGGAATGCACATCCTCGCTTTCATTGCATCGATGCTTTGGTTTGCGTTATTGCTACATTTTCAAAATTAAGGGTGTCGGCTGTTTTAATGTAGATATGTAGGAATAATATTATTTCCTAAATGTAAAAATAGTGCAGCGGACACCCTTAAGCATAACAGACACCCTTAAATATTTACATTTACATATTCTGTTATACTAATGTGTTTCTCATTAGGTAGGACAGAAAAAAATTCCTGATTTTTCTTTTCACTCTTGAGATTTATGCTGATGAGTGAAACGTCCAATAAGAACTTTCAAATGAGATTCTTTCGGTTGGTAAAGTATCTGGTAAATAAATAAAAATAAATTAAATTCTTATTAGATGGCTGTAATGTGAGATGGAATTGTCTGGTATTTACAGTGTACATTTTTTTCTCCTAAATCTGGCCAGCATTTTTGCAACCCTTAATTTTGTATTCCTGCCATGTAATCTGGTAATAGTTTCTCTCCTAGTACCCTGCCTAACCCAGTTTCGCAACTAAAGGCTACTCTCAGTTAATACTTTTTCTGTGACCGAAAAAACGTGAAGGATTTCATTCGTACCTGCTCTGACCCGATGATCATCATGATTCATGATGATGATGACACAAAAGGTGAGTGTATGTATGTAACTAACTAATAAGAAGAGAAATCGAGTCCAGAAGTCAGTAACAAGATACTCGGAAGAATTTCTCCTTTTTTTACTTTTATTCTCATTTCAATCACAATCAGACGGAATGAATTTTTCTTCTTGATTCGCAGTTTCATTCAGTTTCATTCCATTGGTAAAAAAAAGTTATTTGATTTTTATGTGAGCTTTCCCAAATTGAAAGGGAAATTGGCCCTTTACTTGTTTTTCTCAGAGGAAGGATAAATTTCCCTTCATCGGATCGGATCGCATCGAAACTTTTTTTTTCTTTAAAGAGAAAGTTTTTTTCTTAAGAAAAGGAAAATAAAAGTGACCACGGACCAGTATAAAATTTTTCACTTGTAAATTTTTCCTTCAGTTTGTTCTGAAGAAAATTCAGACTTTCGTTTTCATTCGCATGCCGAGACGATGCCAACTTTTTTCTTCGACTGATCTGATGAACATTCAACAAATTTTGGACCCGGAATTTTTTGATGTGATGTCATGCACAAAACGAAGGAAAAGCAAGGCCTAAAAAATCTTTTTTTCCTTTCCAAAAAATTTGCAACCCTTCAATGAGATTTCAGATGCTTTTTAGAGAAAGGAAAAATTCAATCCAGAAATCCAAACTTTTTTTAAAGGAAAAGATCCTTTCCTTTTTTCGTTTGTCCAGTCCACGTCTACTTTTAATAGACGAGGGCTACCTTTTTATTTTTATTTGTTTACAGTTGCATTTCATGCTTGGATTCCTCCATCCACATGACTTGAATGGACATTGGACAGCGGACAAGCTTTTAGAAAGAGAATACTTTCCAATATGTATCTGCTTTTTTTCTGTTTATCTTCCTCTTCACCGCTACTTTAGCTTCTTGTTCTGACAAGAATGAGAAAAAACGGAGGATTTTTGAAAACTTTTTTATTTCACTTTTTCCTTTGCCAAGTTTAGTTTAGTTATTGACAAGTTGAACAAGTCATCCAATTCGTGAGTGAGTGAATGATGCGAGTCTGAATTGAATACCAAACAAACTCAACAACGACCACGACCACCTTTTTTATTCCACTTTTTATCTCCAAGTGTCCAGAGGAGTTTTCAGGACATTTTTTGAAATAAAATCTACTGAGTGGATGAGTAAGAAGAAAATGAGATGGGAAAGTTTCAAACTTATTACTGTATACTCTCTAATTACAGCCACTGCCTCCAGAATAAATCCCAAAATTTTATTTAGCGCCTGGACCCTAATTAGAGAGAATACGGCATAATTACCATACGTATGTACTTTTAAGAAATCTCAACTTGAACTATTTTCCTTAGTCATTCACACCTCTATCTCGAAACAAAACGAAATCCAGTTTTCTCCCGAAAAAATCTTGCTGCTGGGTTGGGACGTGACGTTACGTTATGTTATGTGACGCTCACTCCCATTTTCCATTTGCTTTAGATAACGTTTTTCTCTTCTCTGCTTACTTTTACACTTATTTACGGTGAGTTACTCCCAATATTTATTTGCTTCCTCATCCAATGCAAAAATTACATTAACCCTATAAAAGCCCCTTATAAAGATATAAAAATATTTTTTTAAAGGGGGACATCAGAGAAGGGTCGACTTCCACATCCACATCCACATCTACCACTACGTCTCTCCTTTTTCTATCCACTGAGTGAAAGCTCCGGGTCTCCAACATAACAGTAGTATCACATGAGTAAGAGAAAAGTTAAACTTCCCCATATTTTTCTCCCCTGAAAAAAAAAATTATTTCGTATTCATTGCACGATACATGGGGATACTGAGCATTATTAGAAGAGCGAGAAAAAAAAAAGATTTTTAGAAACTCTTCCTTTTTTCTTCTTGCATCATGGTGACTTCACTCTGACGCTGACTCTCACTGACTGAGAAGGCATTGAAGGGATAAAAACCCTTACGTATCTACTTTCACATTATTAGAAAACTGTGAGCTGCTTCACTCCCTCGCCATCATTCATGACCAAGATGATCGTGTTCCCTCTCACTTCAAAATTCGTATTTCTTTCCAAAAATCTTACATAGCTAAAACAAACTGAATCCTGTTATATGGTAACACCCCGCTTTTCATTCACTCACTTTTCTCTTGTTGTGATCTATTTGACTATTGAGACTCCGGAGTCATCACTCGCATACCTATTTGATTCGATGTTGGCCAGTTTGTTGGCTTTGAGTGAGCTCGATATTTCTAAAAAAGAGATGATCCTCCTTCATCCACGATGACTTGTAATGATGAGCTGAGATGAGATGAGTGGAAAAAATCTTTTTCTTCTGCTCGTGATCAGATTTTAGCAGAAGGAGAGAATCGAGAAAGGGATGAAACGAAACGAGCAGATTGTTTGGTTTGCTTCACTGACTTAAATGCACATTGTGTAAAAGGAAAAGTGGGATTTTCTCAAAAGCGAAGGATGAAGGAGAGACAGATTGCGATTGTGTGTGCTCTTCTTGGTGTGAAAGAAGGGGAAAATTTAGAGAGGCAGAGATATCCGAATGAAAATGATCGTCGTCATCATATCATCCATGTTATAGACAGAATGAATTGTCCGTCCGTGATTCTCGTTAGTTAGTGGAGGGAAAAGTGTTGTCTCTCTAGCGGAAAATAAATACCCATTTCATTTTCCACAGTTCTGAATTGAAGCGAGTTGGATGTGGAGGTGCTGGAATCAACCACATCATCACTATACTGCATAGTCCAAAAAATGGTTGGATGAGATTGAGAGGAGAGAAAATGAACAATGCCTCAAACAAGTCTTAACGAACTAACTAAAAGTGGCCCTAGATTTGGAGAAAATTCTAGAATTGGCAATTAGAATAGAAGAAATTTTGTTCCTTTGTGCATTACGTGTGTCTGACAAAATATTTACGTAGGGCGTGGGGGCTTCCATTTCATCATGGTTAATAATGATTATTATTATCTTCGGGAGCTGGACAAGGGATGGGATTTTCTGGATTTTTATCCACAACAAAACAGAAACGCTTCTTTTGTTCCATTCTAGAACAATTTTTATTTTTTTATGGTGGCTGACGCTGACTCACTCCCATTTTTAAATTCTTTCAATTTATTTGCATAAATTCAAAATTCAGTTTTTTCCTCTCTGCCTTTGCTTTGCTTTCTAATTTTAATCTTAAAAAATTGTCAAACCTCGAACCACTCAGAGTTTCGCCCCTTTCGAAATTCAAGCTGGAAACTGCCTGAGTCAGAATTTGATATGCTTGTCTGCACGCATTCAAGAGAGCGTCCATTCCATTCATTTTCATAAACTTTCCAGCTTGTTACCTACCAAGCCAACTAGAACTCTGGAGAACTCTGGAGAGCTGCGTCTCCTTACTCTCGACTTGTCCCTTTTTGTTCCAAAGATCTTTTAAAATATATTGTTGGGACGTGGCAGTGGCAGTGGCTGTGGCTGTGGCATGTCATGTGACATATGTACTTACACGTACACTTTGTATCTGTAAGTAGAAACAACGCGACGTTTGTACGTGTTCCGTTTCCGTTCCTCTTATTAATTTGCATATTATCTGGACTGACTGAGTGAGAGCGACCGTTTTTCTCCTTACGTCTCTACTTTTAGTATTGACATCAGCAGGCGCCGCGTGTGCATGTCGTGTCATGTCACCCTGCCACAAAATTCTTCTCATAAATCCTTCTCGTTCAGTTGAGTTCAGTCAGTCACTCCCTTGTCGATGATGATGATGATCGTAAATATGCATTTATAATTTCCCCAGTCAAATAAATCTTGTAAGTGTTTTCTCCTTGTTGTTCCGCCGGTGAGTGATGGTGGTGACGAGACTGAGGAGAAAACTCGTTCATTTGTGGAGGTAGCGCCAGCGGTAGCGTAACAGCAGATGGTGACTTGATTCGATACAGGAGACACGTTAGAGTCAGACTGAGTATGAAAATGCAAAAATCATGCTCGGCCAGATTTCGCTATACACTTAAAACATCTACGTTACCTTATTTACATATCATACAATGAAATTATCAGGGAAAAAATTAAAGCCCTGCTTTTCAATTAAATATTATAATGTAATAATTTATTTCGCAAACAAAATATTTTCATCTTGGAGTCACAGTCACAATCACACGTATTACATTTGAGTTCGAGACGAACTCGCGAAACCTGACAATATCTACAATGACAAGATCATTTTTTATCCCGAGTCAGACTGAGACGCTTAACTCGTTTTCTAAAGCAACATACGTATCTATCTTCTTAGATAATTTACGACTTGTGATCCGATCCTACTTTGAAACTAACTGTATTTACATTCATTTCATTTCATTCATGAAAAGATCGCAATCAAAAATCAAGCATTTTGAGCTGATTATCATAGCATTGTTTATGTTTTTTAGCTTGTGGCCATTTTGGCAGTATGTATGTATTTAGTTCATAAAAAATCTGACTCCTGCCTTTTAATTCATTTTTCATTCTATAAAAGTCGTATAGTAAATATCTACCTACTTATTTATTTACTAGACTTTAAGAGTTCAGCCGAAGGGAAATATTTTTGAAGCTGAAACATGATAATGAATTTATTTCGCTTTGAAGCGAGAGGTGTGTTTATTTGCTGTGGCTCTCTAGTTTCTTACGAGTACGTGTCACCTCCACATCCACATCGGCCAAGTCAACTGAAATACTATACCACCACCAGCGGCTGTCTACTATCGATCACGATGACCAAAGTGGTTCAAAATGAATTGTGGTCGTCGTATGGTCATTGTTATCATAATCTGGCATTTGGAATTCACTCTGCATCTACGATATTAAGTTTCTGAGGCTAATAATTATAAAATGAATGATTATGAAAAGCCTTCGGCATCGCATCGGCATCATTTAAAAAATAGCCCTTTAATTTTCTCTATGTTAAAGACTAAAAAAATTTTCAATGAATTAATTAATATTTACTTACTTAATCTTAAAAGTATTGCGTTACGTTATATTTATATAAAACATTGCAATTAACTGTCTAACATAACATAACAAAAAGCTAATTATTGTATGCAAATGATCATTTTGTTTTCCTAGGATTTGATTTATGGGACAAACGCAACGTGAAATGTTTTCTGGCCTACTTTCATTTTATTCGCGAATTGAAAATGTACATTGGCAAATTGAGTTTTGCGAAGAGTTTCCAAAATTAATTGAATTTAAATGTTAAGAAATCTATGTAACTAAATACAATTACATTACAGCCTTTGATTATGTAATCATTACGCAACTTTTTCAAAGGCACAGCCCTTCGCCAGACGAGGCGAAAGTCGATGGTCAGAAAATGCGAGTGCGACATGTCATGACATGACAGGAGGAAACCGCGTTTCTCCTTATAATAAAATATTTTTATGTTTCAACTTCAACTTCAACTTTTTTCCATGAATTGAACACATTGGACTTAACTGGTTGCTTCTAACTTCTGAACGTGAACCTATTGAGTTTAAGTAAGAGTCAAGAGCTTTTCTATCTAGAAGAGAACGTGAAGACAGACAGATCCTTAATCCTTTGGTAATTTCTTTTTCCAAAAGCTCCAGGATATTATTTTGTAAATACACTCATTTGTTTATTGCTCACAGGGCTCATATTATTACGTATTATCGAGTGTCCATGTATAATACTATAATAATACTACCTCTGATAATTAGGGTTAATTAAGGATGCCAAGCAGGAATTTCTCCTTGTCGTGAATGAATATTGTGAATGGGATGGGAGAGAAACCGATAAAAACATGCTGCTTCCAACTTGATGATGTCTGCTGCACATTTTCCATTTGCCTGAGCCTCGATTTTCCTCTTTTCCTTCAGGTTATGTAGATTAGGAGTCGAATCATCAGAAAAGTGCATTGTGCCAGTTTCTTACTTCACTTGGTTTAGTTGTTGTTGTGTAATCATAAAAAACGAAATAAAATGCAGCTGAATGCAGGTTTTAGCCAGATACTAGATAGCTATTTTATAATAACATTCTAACTAAAATACTTGATTCATTTCATCAACAATTCAACACTCAAATTAACCATCGTATCTATCTAACTATCATTATTAAACCAACACTTACCAAATTTTACATGCAACACAATTTAGAATTTTTTTAAGTTGTCCAGTCTAAAAATAACCTCTTTCTATTAATTCATTCTAATTTGCATATTTTAGTGAACGAACGAAATGAACAATGAACATGAAGACAAGCTGCGTTTAAAAAACAATAATCATTCCTTCACGGTTACATCTGCAATCTAATTCCAAGTTCACTTTTATTTTCTAAAAACAAAATGACCATCGTAAAAAATAACATTTCTGAGAAACTTTACTCATGAAATAATACAATTAATTATATTATAGTAGACAGACTTAAACAGACTTTTACTTTTTATTTTTTTAATCAAAGAATCAGTGGAAAAACTGAAAAGAAAAAAAAAAGATTTTTTTTAAAATTTCCTCTTTATCCAGAGACTTCCCTCCTGAGACTGAGTCAGTCAAAAAGCCACCATAGCCAGTAGAACTGGAATCAGAAAAAAACGTTATTTTACGAGCCATCAAGTTCGCCACTATTAAACAATTAAAGACTTATTTAAAAAATCGAATTATAATTATCAAACTCGCTTTGCATTTTTACTTTTACAATTCCCACTGAACTGAGCTACAATGAGGAACCTTTTTCTTTCTGATTATTTTTTCATTTTCAAATTTCAATTTTGCCCTTGCGTGTGCATTTGTTCCCATTTCCCATTTTTTCTCTAGCCACATCAACAACCAAGAGCCAGGTCCAGGTCATTGGTGCATGTAATTCTATTACAAAAGTCTCTCTTACACTTTCAAAAAAGAAGAATTAAAAATTCAGTGACTTTTGTTCACAGTGGAGTCTAACCAATATAATCCACATTGCATGCTCCAAGTGTATCAAAGTTTTACATGCTACTGTTATTACATAATTGTGACTGTCTTTAATAATAATCATTGTGTCTCAATGTCCTGATGAAATGAAAAGATAAAATGGAATTGAATCGATTTGAATGCAGCCACTCTTAAATAGAGAAAATTGTTTTTCAACGACCTCGACTTAATTACTAGAATTCAGAGGAAGAGACGTGTATTTTTATTGGGTGAGTTTAATGGGACAGGACACAACTTTCGTACACTATTTCTTTCTTCGTGTGTGTGCTTGATGAAGATAATTATGATTCACTCACATTTACATGTCTGTCTGGCTCTGCCTAATGTTGTCCTTGTCCCTTCATCATTAAGAAAACATCCTTTTATCAGCAAATCATTTCATCGACTGTGCATCTGGTGCGGTCTCAAATGCTAATGTTCAGTTAAGTGCTACTACTTACTTAATTCAATTTCCTGTTTTTCTTTTCTTTCTCACCATCGGGGATAAAAATACCAGGAGGAGGCAAACAATGACTCATTTTCAGGTTAAGTACGAAAGAGGTATCACATTACATCACTCAGCATTTCATAGGAATTTTTAGAGAATAAAAAAAAACTTTCTCTATTAGTAAATACCTACTTAAAGTTAAAGTAAAGTCACTTAAAATGAGGTAAAAACAAATGAATTGGAATTTACGGTTGAAGACGACGTTATTCAGATAAGAGGAAACTGTAGCATATCCCAAGAATTTCAATAATGTCTTCAGTTTCTCCCCGCGGCTCGCCTTTTTATGATGATGACGATGATATTTTAGTTTAGTAACTAACAAAAAGTCGGGATTGTTATCATACGTATGTATCTTCGGAGCTCGGAAAAAATAAAAGCATTTTTTTCTTTCTCGTCGTAATTTTGAAAAGTAGCGTTGTTGAATGTTGAGTGAGTAAGTTGAGCATAGATTGTAAGATGACATCATAGATTATTGGTATTTAAACGGCTCATGAGGAATGCAACGATCCACTAAACAAGATTTGCCTCTTCATTAGCAACGAGAACTCTCAGAGAAATATGCGTCTTCTTACACTTTACATTTACATTATTACATGCCTTTGCCTTTTGCTCCTGTTCACTTCAGCTTTAGCTTCAACTCGCATTTGATTTTATTTGAAGCTTGAAGATGCGAGTTTTTAAGAGCTTTTTTGTTTAAGACAATTTCAGGCTTCAGATGTGGTTAAAAACTTCAAAATAAAACAATCACCGAACAAGAGTCAAAACAAGAAAGTTTCGACCAACCTGAGAGCTAGAGGAGTCAAACGATAATTTTTTGTCACCTTGATTTCATTTCAGGTAACAGGATCAGAATTTTTCATCTTGTGTGTCATCAACCCAACTGAAACTCAAGAGTAATCTCATTTTATCATTATTAAATTATCTTTGGAAATCAAACCTTTCACAATTTATGTGTATAAAATTCTGGCAACATTAACTGGCCCTGTCCGGTTTTCATTTAGATTTATGTGTGTGCATAAAATTTGGTTTTATTACATTTTGATAGCTTTACACTTGCTGTGATACTATACACAAGCAATCGATCTTCGTAACTGTGTGTGAAAATTGGGTTAAATTGAAAAAACTGGATTGATGGGTAATAGTAGAGTCTCAGAGTGACAGTTTTGTTTTTTGCTGGTAGTTGGTAGATTTATTGAGATAGCGGATTTCATGCTAATAAAATGAAATGAAATTAAAATCTGTTTGGTTCGCTTTGACTTGATTTTTTTAACGTGCTAACTCAAGAATTGGCGAATCGACAACTGCGGTTCACTTGCAGGTCAGTGATATTCGACGAGTCGTCGTCGACGACTTAGATAGTTGAAAATAATCAGAGACTCTTCTTAATCCTGTATAAGGTTAATTTAATAAAACTGCAAATTTTTGTTTTGCAGACGATTTTCAATTTGAAATTGCTTTTGTCAATAAAAACCGTGTCTCATTTCATTCCAACTTTAAACCTTTCACTATTATAACTAACTATTAATCAAAATCAGAATCAAACGGTGGTTAATTTTATTTTCTCATGTCTGACCCAACTTGACCAGAAATTAAATTAATTTCATGTCTGGTTCACTTTTTCATTTTTCTCACCAGACAAAAGCGGATTTTCTTTTTAGCAAGAATCACGATAAAAAATAAAATTAGCAAAAGTCCATCACATAGAGCATGAGCTTGAGCAAAACAAAAATCTGCATACTTTTAGATATAGCTTGATTCGAGCTTAGAAAAGATAATTCATGGAATTTAGCAAAAACTTTTTTATTCAAGTCAAACTCGCAATTACGTTGAAGTTGAGTTTTGAGTTGACTGGTGCGAGTCAAAGTGAGTAACATGCCACTAACCGGATAATGTTTAATTACATGTTGCAGAGAATAAAAAGGCTAAAAACAAATTTTTTAATGGTTGCTACTAAAATCACAATTCTTTCTCAGGATTAATTCTATAAAAAAAATAATGAAAATTCACGTTTCGGTTTCCTTTCCGATGAAATATGGGTTGATGATTGTTGATTGAAATTCCTTTTCAGCAGTTTTTTACCCTGATAAATACCAGTTTATTAATCATGATTTTTGTCTGGCTTGTTGCGGTAATTTTGTGAAATTCGCCACGCTGCTTTTATATGACCTCCACCTCCACCTCCTGAGTGTTTTTTGTTTAGTTTCATTATCTATGTTTATAAAAAAAATATTAATTTCCCGTCTTCTCTGAAGTTACCTCGCTGTCTAGCAAAAGCAAAATTAACCGCAATCATTTTCTTTATTCAACATTATTATGAGAAATGAGCAAAACGAAGCCAGCCGAGCAAAGCCAAAACCCAGGAATGTAAGTCAAGCCAAGCCATGTCAAACGATTGTAAAATCCGCTTGTTCTGTTGTGGTGGTCAATAAAGTCGTTTACTTATTGCAAGACAAAACAAGAGAAATAATTAAGTGCATTATTATCTTTAATGATTTATCTTTTTAATGTAATGTAGTATTCATTCACTTTGCTTGCTTATTGCTTGTGTCCACATATGATAAGAAAGCAAATTTCATTTCATCAATTATTTCCAATCTGAAACTCTGAAAGTAGGCAGAAAGCCAAAATGAACCCAGCCTTCATTCAACTTTTGAACATCTTAACAATTGTTAACCCAACCAAATTGACTTTTTATCCATGATGATATTGATACGAGAATGAAAATGAATGAATCAATAACAATTTTTGATTGGTTTTCTTTATTGCCTATAATATTCCACTATTATTTTCTTTTTCTTCCGATTTAATGTCCAATGTTATGTTATGTGATGTAATACTACACATCTGAACAAACCCAACATTTTTTTTTCTTTTATGACCAAATGTGTGTGTTTACGTATCCCATTACTTTTTATGAGAAAGTAAAACAAAACAAAAATGTTTACCAGTTTACGAGGCTATGATAGATGGACCATGCATTATTATTTACTACAACAATACTATTACATAAGAAAATATTGGGCAAGAAAAAAAGGTAATTCCTCATCATATCACGATGATGATGATAACCACAATGATGATATGTATGATACGGCTTATTTCATTTCATCGGAGAAAAAACCATAATGATTATTATAAAGCACGGTGCTGGTGCTACTGCCATTTAAAAACTCACGTTGTTCTTGTAAATCGCTTCTGTTTCTCCTTACTTCATAATAATGCTCGCTCATGATCGGCAACTCCAACTCTTAACTGCGATCACTTTTCTCCTATGCATTCGTGCATTCATGCATCCAGCCAAAGCCAAAATCAACCAGGTGGACGTGGATGTGGACGTGGAATCTGGAAAAGGGTTTCAGTTTCACCTTTGAGTTGCAGTCGGTAAGTGATGCGAGCAAGAAACAAGAAACAATAACAATTACGTTATATTAATGCAAAACGTGGATGTGGATTTTTTTAGGGTTTTTAGAAGAAAAAAAAACCAGTAGGAGAGAGTCTATTTTTTCTGGGGTTTTTCTTCATGAAAATGAAAATGATACGACATTAATAATAATAATAAAAATAATAATCCCTTAAATTCCTGCTTTTGGTGTTGGTCTCCATGCTGGATCATCGCTGACTGCTGCTGGTCAATTTTGGGGGTTTTAGATTTCAAAAGATGAAAATTATTCATTCAATCAAATTAAGTTTCACCTTTGCTTATGTAGTAAATAGTAATTGCATTTTTATGTGGGAAATTATTTTTTTTCAAGAAAAGGGTTAAATGGGAAAAACCGTAATGTGATACTCTGTAGCATACGAGTTTTACCTCTGACTGTGAGAGCTCTCTAGTTTCACAAGGAAAAACTTGCTGTGTTCAGCATTATTGGCTTTGTTTAGCTACTAGCTTCATGGGGTTGATGGGGTTGCAAATCTCAGAGGAAATCGTGACCTGCAGTTAGTGCTCATTTGTCATGGTTGGTGGTAGTCGCTCAGTCGGCAGTCGATGGGGATGGGATGGGATTGTTTGCTTCAACTCACCTAAAATAATAATGTGATCTATGCATGTTGAATGTTAAGAAACAACAGGTTGTTACAAGACTTACAACTTAGAATAGAACAGCTCATTACTGTAACTCAGCCCGGGCAAGGGTAATTACCGGATCACAGGAGTTTATTGGTGGGAATGAAAATCATTACATTTTTCTATTTTATTTATTTTTCATTATTTATTAAAAAACTCAAGCACGTATTTATTTTTAGTTCCAAAATACAATGGTGGATCATTTGATTTGATGAGGGGTGGGGATGGGGGATGGGGGTGAGTGTGAGTAATTAAATATTACTACTTTACATTTACAATACAATTGCACACTGAAAAAAATATTTAATTTTGAGCTAAATTATAAAAACTTCCAGAAAAAAAGTCCAGCCGAGAAGTAGGCCGTGGCTGTAATAAAAGGAAAGAAGTGCCCACTTTCCTTGGTATTTGTGTCAAAGTCGTCAAGTGTTTAAAACTAAAAATAAAAACGATGGAAAAAAGCAAGGTATTTTTTAAAGTGCTGAAAATAAAATGCCACTTTAATTTTTTCACATCCTATCCTATCTAACTCACATCACATACATATAATGTAAAAGGCTGGATAATTTTCGGAGGCATTTTCATTATTAACTATAATTTTCATCTCATCGGGAAAAAGAAAATTTTTAATTCTACTTCCATTTTATTACCTTTAATATTTTGACTTTGGCTTGTCTTGGACATACATGACTTACTTAGGTTTTTGTTGTATCATCACAGAACATCAAAAACACGTCAAAACTCAAAACTCTTCCAACAATAATCGACTTTGATGAAGAGGGGAATTTTGTAGGTTTTTTGTCAAGCTTTGAGCACATTTATTTAATGGGTTCAGGATGTTATCATCATCTTCGAAGAAGGGTCTTTACAATTTTTAGAACCCTTCTTCAGCTTCAGTTTTCGAGACAGCTGCACTACTGCAGCAACAGGACGAAGTCGATGAGACCACGACCACCGCTTGATTCTACCTTAATACTTCAGTGGCTCGCCAGAAACCAGAAAGACGTAACTCTCTGACTGAAGAGAAAATGGCTTTACCTCATAAAAACCCTAATTTTGGAGAAGAGCAAGAAAAAACTCATTGTGCGGTACTATTGTATTAAATACTTAGGCTTTTATGTATTTCACTTGACTTTTTTTTCTTGGAAGTAATTTACATCATCACGGCCACATCACTCGAGTGAGTCGTGGTTTTATTCTAAATCGAGCCACTATTTAATTCCACAATTTCCTGTGTGCCTTTCGTTTCCTACAAATTACCAAAATGCATGGTTAACGATCAACTATGTTTTTCAAGTAAGTGTCCATCATCATATTTTTTGAAAGTAGTAAATCTATTTAGCGGAACGGATCCAACATTTTCATGCGCTCACAGGTGTCCTTTTTAGGCACGATGAAAAATAAATAGTTCATTTCATTATGAATCATGTATGATGCAGAGAAACATTTTTCGGTTCGTTGCATTTCTCTTATGTACAACAGTTGGACACGTGATTAAACATTAAATCTAATGGTTACATGAGTGAATGAAGAAAACTTAAATATCTATGAAGAATTTTCAACGACATTTTTATGAGATTTTTTTTTTACTGGAGATACAGAGGTGAAAAGGACCAAAGAAAATAAAAAAACCTCTGTAAAATTCTACTTCCTAAACAATTACTGTAACCGACATGGCAGAGCCACAACAGTCCCGTTACGGTGGTCGCTACGTGGTCGTTGTTGAGAGTGAACCAGAACCACCTTTTAGAAGGCCAAAGCATCCATGCTATGAATGTTGTGGGTCGATCAGGACGGGCGTCCTCATTTGGATCAATCTCTTCTGGGTACAAATTTTCACCTCCAATTAATATCCTCAATAGGAATTAATTTTTAAACTCTTATTGCATATTTTAACTTTTTATGTTTTCAGATCTTTGGAATTTTTTTATTCATAGCGTTGTGCTTGGTTTTCGCTGATAGCGATACTCTGAGAGCCGGAGGTACGGATTTTAATACTATTAAAATTAATCGATTATTTTGACGCAAACGAAACATTTAAAAAATATCTTTTTACATTCAGCCCTGGGCTGGGTAAGCTTCTGTTCAATAAAAGTTGGACAGGGAGGCGCCATTTCTGCCTTCCTTACGACACTCACGTACTTCGCTGCTGTCATCGCTCTCACTGTCGCCATGTTTGGTTCATGCTTGGTAAGAGAAGTAATTAAAACGTTTTCAAATGCAAATGTCGAAGTAATTAGCAATTACTCAAAATTATTTTTCTGTTTGTATTTTTAGAGTCCAAAGACCCGCATTTGCGTAACGAAGGTCTTTTATGTGTTCTTCCCCCTCTTCCTCGTGCTTGCCCTTGTCACCTTGATCTTCAATATGGTTGAAGGTTGCTACGATTTCGACAACAAACGCGAAGTGACCTTCTTGGTAATCAATATAATTTGCAGAGTGGCTCTTACCATCTGCCTCCTGTTCGACATGGTCATCCTTGGGCGTGCTACTATCTACTGCATTAAGGTCGAGGAGTTCTACAAGAATGGTACCATTTATGAGGAGGGTCGACAGGGGCAGAGTCAGAGTCGGGCTGCAAGCAACCGACAATTAAATGCTTGAAAAACTAAATAATTTAATTCATTTATATTTTATTTCGGAATCATTTTTATCTGTAAATACCATTGAACTTTTAATAAAGCTGATGTGTGAGTCACACGAAAAACATTTTTATTTCACACCTAATTAAAACTGATGGAAAATTAATTCGCCTTAAAAATTATTTGTAAACTTATAGACATGTAATCCTGCGATTGTCTTTTCCAGTGTCGGCATTGAATGGAGACGCCATTGTTGGCATCGAACAGAATTCCTTCAAGATTTCAAGGTCTTCCACTGCGGTGGTGCCGTTGAAATTCAAAGTGGCCATCAACGTCGTTTCATTTTTCTTCTGTAGCATTCTGCCCACTTTGCATTTTAAACTGGTTACAACATCTCCGTTCTGAAATGGAGGAAAGGGAAAGCAGTTTCCGGGAATTTCCATTAATGTCCAATTTGATTTCCTCCTCCAAGTCACGATGACCCCTGGAGACACGGCGACACCTCCGTCCAGGTTTGTCAGTGAAACGTTCAAATTTAAATCAAAATTTGTGGAATTCACTTCCAAGGAAAGTTGACTGCGAAGCTGCGCTGCTGGGACCGGATTCGTGTCTGGGGCAAAGCAATTGTCTCCATTCGTACACTTCCACGTTTCTGGAAGGACCGGAATGAGATTCCACAGCCCATCCGGTTGATCTGTGTTCCACGCTTTAGTCTGATACACAGGAACCAACTTATTTTCATTTGCATCATAATATTCATACATAGACTCATTAACATAATCTTCTCCGCCCACGCTGTGCAAAAGAAATTCGCCGTTGCTTGTCATGTGAAATTCCCATCTCTGATTTGTCCTCGCTTCAATGCATCTTTCCAAGGAGAGAATAACCGAATGGCTCGAGCGCTAAGCACATGTCCACACAATTAAACTGATATTCTGTTCCTCCAACTTCAGCTAGAATGCTGTCACTGAACATGTCATAATCAGCGGTTTCCACTAGTGCTTCACAAGGGATCTTCAACAAGATGCCACGCCCGTTTTTAACTTGTACCACGTGAAACCGATCAGATGGCGCTGTCGTCGATCTGGGGCAGTGATCCCGTTTCAGGCTTTGTTGTCCAGAATATGCCAATGAATCTGGATCCCGAACCAGACACTTTTCAGTGGCCACGTTGAAGAGGAGGAATCCAGCAGGGATGCACCTCCCTTGGAAGCACCTCCCCCCTCCATCCCCATCGCCACACCTGGAATTTGCTAGGGGTG
>VYYJ01000664.1:0-48314 GCA_021029165.1 Cyphoderus albinus | reverse complement strand
CATGACATTAAGATGAAGTATGAACGCAAATCATGACGGTTGAAGGAAATGTGGATGAAACAGTGAGGAAAGCAAGAGGAGGTGAAATTAAGTCTGAATACAAAAAACGACGTTATGATTTCACTATAGTGACATGAAAACAAAGTGTGAATCCAGGGTGACGCAGGTTTCGCGAAAAACAAAATGAACCACTCTTAATGATACACAACAGTACACTAAAAATGCTCGTGGATTAAAGATATACCAAGTCATACCCGTTAACCCATTAACCGATCAATCAATCAGCATTTTGGTTAAGAACTTTCATTAAATTACACACAACTGCGTACATGTTCCTACCAATTTGAACTGAACGTAATTATACCAATTTTGTTGGAAATGACGTAGATTTTAAATAATTGAAAAAAACTTGAATACAGACACGGAAAACCAGTTCCATATTTTTGGTCAAAGTAACGTTTATTATTGTTATTTTTATAATGATTTAATCAACTGCGTTAGCTTGATTTTAAAAGTTAAGCTGCGACGCAAGCGAGATGACGACCTGGTGGACATGGAGTTGTGAAACATTGGATCTGGACGAATTTGCACACTTCACCAGGCTGACAGCGCTCCCCCGTGGAACCGCAAACTGGACCTTGGGAAGTATTTCCTTCAGTGGCTATATTTAGTTTAATTGTTGAGTAAATGTTAGAAACTCTTGTAATAACTTACTCATAATCATTTTGTGAGTTTTTATAGTAATATGCTTTTAACTTGTAATAAATCGTACATGGTGACGTTCCTTTAGGAATACATTCCGCTTTCCACTCACAATCGGGGTGATGAGGATTACAGTTGTCAGGAAAGGCAATGCAGTTTGTACCACTTGGGCACAGCGTAACAATACAAGGGTTTGGGAAATCACCTTATACATTAGCAAAACAAACAGTAATTAAAATATATTACTACCATTTATCCATTAGAGAAAAATTACGAAGCTTTTCTTTGTCCGTTACCCTTGAGTTCGCACAATACCCCTGGCCCTGTCGAAATAATCAGCCACATAGAAAATATGATTGAAGTGCTTCCAAAATAGGTTTTATGTAACATTTTGAATTTATGTAACTTCAACTTAATAATCAAATGCTGTTTTACTTAAATAAACCAGTTAACAATTCCAAAACAAGTTTTAAATGTTCTTCTAGTGGTCAAATGGGTGTAAGCGAACGTGTAGCACAGTACATAAATTATTTTGATAGGAAGTTGGTACATATTACATAGAAATAGTATGAGATGAGCATTTTTGTAAGTAGCAGTGTACATAATGTGAACACACCAAATAAATTGAAGTACCTGAAGCAAGTACGGGCTTATTGAATGTTGATATTTAACTCATGTAGGTGCAAACAAAGTTTGTTTTGTCATGAAGGGATCAATACCCTTTCAAAGCACTACAGTACTGGATCAGTAAAATAAAAACTGTTTGCAACAGCAAGAAAGTCAGCTTTGAACAATGCTGCACATTTTATTTTTAGCTTACATAACAAAATACATACATTAAAATTGATTTTTTCATATCACCGACTGAGCAGACTAAACAATTCAGCAGTTTCTGTAAAGGAGCACTGGCTCAAAATCATATAGAAAAGACCCATCACAATTCCAAAAACTGTGGAGCCGTAAACCCCTTTTGTTCTGGCGTCAGGGGCGTAGTTTCGTTTTTGAAAGTCATGATGAATTTTGACATGGACATGTTGGTAGTTCGCCAGGTCATGAAGTCTCTGCCCTAATCCGAGCCAACATCTCGCTTTTCCTTCCCATTCCTCAGCTTCGGTTGTAGATGAGCCACACTTTTTATTCAGATTATTGTTAATGTTGCTATTATTGTTGTTATGCTCGTCAACGGAGGAACCACCAGCGGCAACCGCCTTCTCATTGTATAATTGTCCCATGTCCCATGCCAAGCAGCCCAAGTTGCTTGTTTGCATACAGGAAATGAATCTATCGGCTATTATCTTGTCAACAATTTGGTAAACGCTGTCCACTAAGCATTCGACACCGCCTTCGGGATACATTGACAGTATTTCTGGTTCAATCAATTGCTCATGTTTCAACATATCAATTATGTAATCACATTCCAGGACACCTAGAACAACGATTTTTAAAAACTTATTTTTATTGCGTACAAATCCATATAATTCTATAAAAATGAATAAATTCACATACCTTTTGTCTGCTCAATCTTTTGAGTAAAGTGGTACAGCATATCTCTCTTTCTGAAAGAGTCAATCAGACTAAACATCTCGCAGAAAAATTTCAGCTCACTATCACACTTCAAATGGACTTTTTCAAATGTGGGATCGAAGTGGAATGTGTGTTGGAGAACTGCATATTGTTTAGGAATTCCAGAGTCCAAAGAGCTCATCTTTGACTTTGACACTGTCATTTTTTGCCTCCGGTTTCTTGCCATGTTTTATTCTAGAAACAATAAAATTCTAAAACTTTGCTTCTGAAACTGAACGCCCAATGGTTACAGTTGTATCAAGAATATTTGATAGGGTTGCTTCACAATCTAAGACTGACGGGGTTTTGTTTCTTAACCGGACAATATCTAAGACGAGAAATCATTAAATTTGGCCGTTGCCCATTTTACAATTATTTTATTGCGTCACTTGAATTACTCTTTGCTTACGGAATGATGGCGATAGTGTTGCTCGTGGATGAGATGATGACGGTGGAAGTGTTACTGTCTATGAAAGATGTGATAATAGATAATCATTTATGCATATTAACTCACTCCGTATCAGAATGTGAGGATAATCGCTTGAATATTCGCATTTGTTCATTTTTCACCGATTATCGTTTTGCTACTTTGCTTCCCTAATTACGTATATACAATTCCTGATTCTCCAAACTATGGTATCATACATTTTTCCATATCGCATCCAATTCCATATAGTGTTTCGTATCTAATCTTTGTTCTCAATTATCTTTCAAACATCATCCATTCAAACAATTTCACAAATATTTTACTTGTATAATACTCATAATACGTTATATTTAATGTTTGATGCGTGCGTACACAATTACAAACCAATACGTCCAGTCGAAGCTTAAGTAATGGTCAACCACATTAAATTCATCATCCGTGAATTTTATGCTAGCAAAAATAGTTTCACTAAATTATACTTCAGTTTCACTTTTTTACTTGTGTATTTCTGGATCATACGTGTAATTTAAATTGCAGTAACTTCTTCCAATTGCAATAATAAATTCATCGTAGGTAAGCCTTTGTGAAACAAATTCCAGACCAAAATCAATATTCAGGAGCTTTGCTAGTTGATAAGCTCATAAACACCTTCAGTAAAATGTAATTCCAAACAAATCGAGGGGAATTTCCAGTTTTCTTTAGCATTGTTGCACTTGCCGTGTTAAAATATCTCACGGTGTCTCTTGAACCGGTAAATACAATGCGTACTCGTTAAACTAGTATTTAAGCTAATCGTAAGCTAGTATTTCCCTATTTTTCCCACAACTCCCAGCTAAAAAATAAACAAGTGGGAAATTTATAGACATTTACAATCATTATGAAATTCATACAATGACCATATTCATAATTGTAAATTCAGGACTGCACATTCTAATAAAGAAATGATAATGACCAGTTGAAGCATCTTCAAAGATCAGTAATCAGTTTCACATGACTTGTCTATGTAAAATAATCCCGATTAGGTTTCCCATCTTCATTCACATGTCAGAATTAAATGATTTTTAAATATCGGTTCGACTGGATTCATTGTCTGCTTTCTCATTATGTATTATGGCCAATACTTTGTTATGAAATGCCCATTATTTTACCCACAAATATACGACTTTTTTCCCATAGTTAAGTCATACTAGCATCAACTCACCTTCATAAAAAATCACATTTAAAAATGCCCCATTATATTATGCAAATGTTAATTATGGATTATGCAAAAGACTTGTCGATGGGTACAGTCATCATCATCATCCCAGCTTAATCAATTTCATCCTGGTGGATTAATTTGGGCTTATTATTAGTACATCAGAATAAAAAGAGTGAGTATTAATTTGACTGTAAAACTATCACTGTTCGTGAGAAATTTAATACGTTAATTGCCATTATTAGTTTTGTCATGCTTTAGTTGGTATTTAAATAAACGCCGCAAGCAGCTGCAATGTCTGCGCTTCTTTCGGGATGTCGTTTTAATATCTGACAACGGCATATCAGGTTTCAACTTGGTTGTCGTCTGCTCACTTTCATTATTATTAACGGAAACGCCAGCAGCAACGATAACGTCAACGTCCTTGCTTTTTTCGGAGTCAGTGGGTTCTGAAGGCGGGGTAGAATTCGCCGGTGACTTTTCCATGTCACGCTTGTGAAAGTACTTGGAGTAAATTCCCCCCAGCGCCTCCATTTGTTTTTTTACTTCCTCTAGCGTGGAATCTGTCATTTCCGTGGATAAAACCGCTTCATCTATTCGCTTCATGATGAGATCCCTGCCTAGCTCCGTTTTAATATGGGCAGTATTATTCTCCAGTAGGTCCAGCATTTCGTTACACATTAGAGCCAGCACTTTCTTCGCTTTGGTGAGTTTCGCTGTTTTGCTCAGTTTTCCTTTCTGTGAACGACCCGTGCAAGAGAGTTGCTGAAAACTTTGGACTTGGTCCAAGAAAGACACAACCTGGTCTCTTTTCTCTTCTTCGACATTTGCCGGATTCCATCTGTACTTTTCCGGTAAATTTGTCGCACAATTCCCATCCATCTCATAGTACAAATGAACTCCCTTTAGGGACGCAATTCTTTCGTGATTGATCTCCAGGTGAGGTTCCAAAAAGTATTCATCACCGTTTCTTGGATTCTTAATAATGATTACGTTGCCCACTGGAATTTTCGGAGTGGGGGCCATTTGGAATACCACTGGAGACTCCTTTTCTGGAGAACTTTCCCGGGGACTTCGATTCCAAGTCACGGTCAACTCCGACATTTCCCGGTGTTGTTTCTGAAACGTGGGCTCGGAGTGGCGCATGTCTTTCGAGTCTTTCCTTTTCTTCACTTCCTGCACAGATGCCGTTGGTCTCTTGCCTTGTCCTTGGATGACCTTGTTGTTCGCCGGTTTATTATTCGACTTCATCACCTTTTTGATGACCTTCTTCACTTCCTGAATTTTTGATGCGTCCACCACCACCTTCGAAGTTGATGGACTCTTCGTCTTCGATGGCGTTTTCGTAACTTTTTTGTTGTTTTTGCTTCGGTTCTTGTTCTTGTTCACTTGATTTTCTGGCTCTGGCACATGCTTCATCGCATTCTTTAAAGTTTCGACAATCTTTTGCAACGTTTTTGTCCAGTAGTCAGAAATGTACTGGTTTAACTTGTTCAACTGTCGATTCAGGTCCGCATCGTCACCTACTTTTGACCTAATCTCGTCCCGGAGGAGTTTGCCGATGTCGTTTCGAATGTTTTCTTCAGTTTTCTGAAAATCTTGCAGTTGCACATTAGATGACTTCTGGGTTGAATTCTGGCAGAGTTTCAGAAGTTCCTGCACCCTCTCTCGGTAGCGGATCTTGACACTTTCCAAAATCATGGTGAGTTTCTCTACTTTCTCTGCATTCGTGTAAATCGGCTTTGACTTGGTTGACTCGACGAGTTTCTCCACTTTCTTCACGTTCAAAATCGTGTTGCCTTTTCATAAAAAAAAAGTTCAAAACTGTTCAAAACCCCAAAACCAATTTACGTTTGTAATTGTAATTATTTAATTACGGCGGAAGGCAGCAATAGCCTCCATCAAGCAAGCTTCTAGCTTGTCCCTTAGTTCACTGGAGTATCGGGAAGCCCCAAACTCGTTAAAGATGGCTTCCACATTCTGCGCACAGCTCTGAACGCAGTTCTCGCTCCTGAAGGAACACGCCTCGATTGACACCTGCGCTTCCTTGAAGGCCTCGCCCATCACCACTTTGAAAGTCTCGTCAATTTTCGTATTGAGAACATTCTGAAAATGGACATGAAACTCGATTGGTCCAGCCAACTCCACCGCTTTCATTTCAATTAACTGCAGATATTCCGTGACGATTTCCTGATGACGACTTCGAATTTGAGGTGGATTCAGCAACGGAGACTTTTGCAAGAAGGATTGCATTTTATTCTTAAAGTTGGTCACCAGCTCTTCGACTTGTTCGTACATTGCACTCTGTGCGCGTATCCGGTTTCCGCAATTTCTTTTCAGTATAGACGTGATGGATCCATCCAACAGCTCATTCCTCAGTGAGAGCTCGAGTGCCTTGACCAATTCTGGATCCTCCTCAGAAGGAAGCTGCTGCTTAAAGTCGCCAACCACCGCTTTCATCAACTGCTCGAGCTGTGTTTTCAGTCTCTTTTCCTCGTAGAATTGCATCGTGTATTTTTTCTCTTTGTTATTGTTCTCATCTTCAATCACCTCATTCTCATCATCCAGCCGAACATAAGGGAACTCAAGTTCCACCGTAGTTTTAAACGACTCCAGCGCCTCCATTTTGAGCTGGTCGAAATGCTTATGCCTTTTACTGTCATTCACTTTCTCCAGCCAACCTCGCTCCAGCGCGATTCTTTCCTTTAGTGCGCTTTCACTTTTGTCCCTTTCACTATCCGTGGAAAACGCTTTCTCTGCCAGTTTATTGAACAGCTTCATTACCTCCGCGGTGGCCGTCACATTCAACTCTTCCAGGCCCTCACCCGTTAGATAAAAGACGCCGCGAAATCTCCTCTGGTGAACTTGCCGCAGTTTCCGAATGCACTTGTCCACCACCGTGGGATTGTTCACTCCCGTTTCGGACAGCCTCTCTGCGAGCTTCATCTCACTGGATGGAATCAATGGGGGAAACACTTCATTGTACATCTGGAAAAAGAGGTTCCGATGGAGGTCCTGCAGATCACCCTTGGTCACCTCATTCCCCAGTGCCAGAATCTCCTCCAGGACGGATGCATTTTCCTTTTGCAAATCTTCGTAGCAACTTTTTACTGTAATGTCAGTGGAAGCTGAGCCAGTTCTTTTCACTGACTCAGTCATCTTCAGTTATTTTTCAGTATAACTGACTCAGTTATTTCAATTCTTGAAATATTTACTGAATATTACGTTTATAACGGAGGCTATAAACATAATATACGAAATTTTGAAATTGATGCGAGTATTGTATTGTAATTAATCAATTAAAACTGAAATTTTTTCAACGATGATCGTGATTTGTCACAATTATTTATTGCAAGTCATTTTCAAGTTAATGCACTCTAAAATCAGTTCTAAAATGAATTTGGGAATTTTCTTCCAGAAATCATACAGTAAAATCCCCATGTGTACTATACTTATTGGAAACACTTCAGCTCTTATGAAAGCTGCAGTCACTCCCAGTGACAATGAATGAAGGAGAAATCTTTTCCGGGACCATTTCCAGTTAAATTAAGAAGCATTTAAAAAATCAAGACGCTCGAAGAATTACTTCCACCTACCACCTTCTTGTCAAGGGCTTGAGATGCGACCCCCTGAAGAAGGATTTGAAAAATGAATTGCCTTTAGCACAGAAAATTTTAATTCAACGGTGTATTTAACTAATTTATTTTTCATTTTACGAATTCTTAGTATTACATAATAGACCCAGTAAAGATTACCACATTTCAAACAGATGCAGCATGGATCTTGCAGCGGTTGATAGAGCGTGTGACGAATTTCGTCAACAAAATCACAGGTTGAGGTGATGATCTATTCCGGTGTGCTGCCGCTGCTCAAGCTTTTGCTGAACTATTATTCTCGCCATTTTTTAATATATTCTAAGTAATAAGTTATAATGTGACAGTATGTATGAATGAGAAAACTTTTGAGGTATAGAAAGATCTTTGGAAACTTTAAATTATTCCTATCTACATACGTTTTCTATTCAATTAAACTATTTCTGAGTAATTTTACATCATACCTTTTAGGCAAAGTACTGGTATAATTAGGTCGATATCTCATTGCAATGAACTATATGTATGTACTTAATTAATGTAGGTATTATAGACAAACATGTACTATGTACTATATAGACAAAGTAGCAATTCGCATAAGAAGAGGTATGTAAAATTATTTAAGCATTTAGAAATGGAGTATTTATGATTATTTTACGATTGCTTTGATTTTTGGAATAAAATACAAAGGGTTTGCATTACAAGGGTAAAATTAAATCATAATGTTAGGGAAAATACAACTAGTATTTAATTCTTTATATTTTTGAAGACGTATCCTTGTGCTCCTCATCTGCAGCCTTTTCCTAAGACAGTTTACATAAATACGTGTGTTTACTTTAAAAATCAAAAATTGATAAAAATGGTATTATGAATTATTCTATATTATGTAAATACCTTGGATGCTTTAATTAGTGCCTTCATGACCCGTTTCCTTTTCTCTGGTTCAATCGGGCTTGAACTTCGACCGCTGCCTGGACTTGCCGTTGCCTCCTTTGATTCTGCACCTTTATCTCCCGCAGTCTCCACTTTCTCTGACGTAGGCTGCGTCGTCACTGCAGTGGTAGCACCTTGAGTTTGACCCTTGCCAGATTCCTCCTCCTCGCTAATTTTAATTACAGGAATTTCTGACCTGGTCGACGCCACAGAATCGGTACACGACGGCTTCCTCGTTGCACCCTTCTGTGCTTTCTGCCTCGCAGTTTTTGCATGATCCGCATGATCTTCTGGAAGTGACGCCTGATCCACATCTGTGGCATTTCCATCATCGTCGCCTCCTCCCCCGATGGAAGCAGCCATCGACGGTGACACCGGTGGCTTTTGATGTTTATCAGGAGGTGATCCCTCCCCCTTTTCTTGCTCTTGTTGCTTAGCCTTCAGTGCAGCTCTCTTTGCTGCTCCAGCAAAACCAGTCATTTTTCCGGTCGTCAAAATCGAGCTTCGTTTCTCCGAGCCAGGGCCACCCGCTGGGCCTCCGCCACTTCCTTTACTCGGATCTTTATCTTTCGCCATTGGTATCAACATGGCCCATTTGGCTAACGGTGTCTCATCTTTCTTCTTACCTCCCGCTAATTTAAACATTTTTCTTCTCTCCTCCGTTCTCTCTCTCCTCAATTGCGTCTTCAAATCGTTATTCGCCTCTCGCAGAGCCCCGGTGAGAGACAGCAGATAATAGATGATAAGCACGAGGAGTACCAGCAAAGGAATCACGATTCCAGGAGATGCAATGTAGTCCAGCACCTTGTGCATGGATTTAGGCAAGGCAGCCAAAATAGCCTGTGTCAAAATATGGTAAATGCGCTCGTAATGAGAGAAAGGCCCACAGTGCCAGGATGGCTCCAGCCATACAACGGCGTAGGCGACCGGAAGTGTGCACAAGAAAAGCATGAAGAGTAACAAAGCAAAGTAAAAGTTATTTGACCGGGAAGCTCGAAAAACGGTTTCGTGTGGAACGTTGCAGGTCATCACAGCCCAGCTGCGGATATACAAGAGGATCACGAGCTTCACTAAATTCAGGGTGGGCAGCCCTGGAGAAAAAAACATGCCCATCCAAATCATTCCCTGGTTGTTCACCAGATGCAAAATATTTTCGGCGATTTTAAAATCCCCGTATTGAGGAAAAGTTTTCTCCAAATCCCAGCACCAACAAGGGTTCAGAATTCTCACAAGAATTGCCCGGATAAAATCCAAAACCAGAATGAACACCACTGTGATTATCTAGAATTAAAAATTAGAAGTATTCAAAATATCTTGAACGGGAGCTATTCGCGGGCTTCCCTGTCTCAACTTATCTTACCAAGTCCATTACAGTCAGTTTTACAATTTCTTGACCAAACATCGTCTCCCAGCACAGCTTGCGGAGACGAATGCTAATATCTGGATCCATTGTTGGAGGGGGCTCCGTCGTTGCTAATGAATTGTAAAAGTAACATAGTGTTTCAGATTTTTAAGATTTTTGTTTGCAAATCATATACTTGTGTCTTACTGATGCACATGCTACTCCTTGGAATCCAGCAGTTGTCAATCCTCGGCCCCAAAAGTGTCTCCAGTGAACACATGATATCCGTTGAACAGTTCAAAAAGTCCCCGATATCTTTAGGTACGGTGGTTCCATCTTCGCAGATGGTGACATAGCACGTTTTCACCTCTTTCTCGTCCACATTCACTTTCACGGTTGTTCCAAACGTTGAATTCAAATAAGCCTGCGTAACCTTTTTCGTCTCCACTACGCTCTCGAGCGTAGTAATCCATTTGGAGAAGTCCTTAATCCTGGAATAATCAATCTCGTCCGTCTTCGTTGAGTTGTGGCTGAAGATAAGGGTGACCATCGTCAGCACATTAGTGAGGAACCGCTCTAAAGTTTCTGGCTCCGTGGTTGTTGGTGCCATAGTGGTACTGGTTGGGGTCATTTCCGTTGTAGTGGACGTCGTAATCTCTTCGTCCCACTCACTGGGAATGTCACCCCTCGTCGTTTGCTTCGTCATCCAATATTTTCTCGAACCGTCACCTTTGAGACTTGACTCTGCAGTAGTCGCATTTTCTCCACTGCCACTCCCGCTCTCGGTAGTCATCCCTAAAAGGTCATCTTCTGTGGTTACTTCGTCAGCGAGCTCTTGGGATGCCCCTGAAAATTGACCTTGACTTCCCTCGAGAGGTTCTATTTCCCCACTCACCACCGGGTACTTGGACCAATCTGGCTGCGTGTAATCCTCATCTGGTGGTTCCGTCGAAGATGTCGTCGATGATGTCGAAGACATTGAAGGCGTGGTTGATGACATCTTGGTGAAAATTGTGCTAGGTTCATTATTATCTCTGCTATACCTGCTTTCATAATTGTAGTGCCTTTGCCACGGGACAAATTGTCGCTTTGATCTGAACAGCGGTGACGAATTAGGCGGTTGACGGCTTGTCATAGTCATCTTCATTTTCCTAGCCTTTTTTCTCCCAAGCTTTGGTTTCTTTGTGGCCCTCATGGAGACATTTAAAATGAAAGCTGTGAAGTCAGAAGGTATTAAGGTGGTACCTCCATTGCCTGGTGGGATAGATGACGAGTGACCGACAATAGTGTTTCCCAGTTCATGCGGATCAATTGTGGTATTCGTCAAGTCATTCGTGGAGTAGTCCCCGACAAATGGCGTGGTTTTTGTAATAGTAGGAATCAGTGTTGCCAAATAAGCGTTGATGAGCTTGATAATGATAGGAAAGGCAGTGACAAGCGCGGTCCTGTTAGATGTCATTAGCAAACAACATGCATTTTTAGTATACAACAGAGGAAAAATAATGAATAGCTTTATATATTTTACTCTTATTATTACTCTTACTTATTTTCAGGCACCCACAACCCTGTTGTGGTGTCGTTTAGATCGATAGAACTCTGGTTCGTCCAAAAAGTGTAGTTTTCATTTTCCAAGTACTCGGACCAACTTTCTGAAGAGAAATCTGCTGAAGACGATGATGAACTGGAAAGTGTGTTACTTTGATTAAAAACAGACGCCAGGTCAGTCCTCGGACCAAAATTATGTACCATGGCCCACCACTCAGTCATGTTGAACTTGCCCGCTGCATTCGACGTGGTGTTCAAAAAGGGAAAATTAGCGGATGTGGAGGGATACTCGGGAGTGTTGGGCAAAAGTGTGGTTAAATTTGCGACAAACACGAGCACAGCTTTCGTTTCCTTAATGGCCACATAAGAAGCGTACTCATCGAGAAGAGTGCAATTGACCACTATGTCAGTGCAAGGCGGTGGCTCCGTAGTGGTTAAGTATAAATTGGGCGAAGGTGTTGTCGTCTGGTTCAATCTGAGCGCCTGCAGCTCCTCTGTCATGGTACTGACCTTGCCAAACAGGGCGAATATAAGAGTGTAGAGATTGAGAAAGTTCAGCACCATAATTCTCGCCAACTGCCACCTTAGTTGCTTTCTCGGATGGTAATTTTCCAGCATGCCTACCAACTCAAAAATATTTGGGAAAATGGTAGTAATCAAAGAGAGCGTCAAAGTTATCTCATTTTGACGCCACCATGAGTCGTCCGGGGTCACATTTGCTGACCTCTCTACCACCTGGATCACAGCGAAGGCAGAAAACATTAGGAGCAAGAGAATCAAAAAGTTTGCCAGAACTCGGAGGCTTATCACTTTCCAACTGAAAAGATATAAAATCAAAATTAAAAACTACTTCATGCATTAAAAAGTATGGTCAATTAAGGGACGAGGGCCATAAATGGAATCATACTTGCGTTCATCTTTCGTTTTCTCCTTTTCCTCCAGCAGGGCCTCTTTGAAGCCCATTGTGATTGAGGCGAATCGGTTAAAGGCCGTTTCAGGGTTACCTATCATGTAGTCCCAGGCAGTGAAAAGTCGCCACGAAAACGCACACTCATCTTCTTTATCTGACAACTTTGATTGTCTTGCGTTTGCAGCCATTCTAAGTGTACGCAATAAAAAAAGCAAGTGTCCCATTCCCATTGCTCCATCTCACTTTTCGTTCCAATAAAAAAGCTTCATGATTTTCTTACCTTCTGAGAATAGCAACAAAGCTATAAATGTAGACGCCCAATGTAGTCACAAAATAGAAGAGGGGCAAGGGGTAACCTTCCTTGGTTTTCTTCTGGTCAGTGTAGTAACCGTAAAACATCGGCGAGTGTTTCATGGCTCCTTCGAACTCCCACAAAGTGCCCAAATTAGCGGCGGTCTTTTCTTCAGAGGGCAGCAAAATTTTTCTTTGACCAGCTTGCTTTGTGTCCGCCGCCAAAATTTCGGGCAACATCACGAAGCAAATGAGAATAGCAGAAATGACAATGTTGATCCAGAAGACCCACCGAAGGAAGGTGAAATATGAGGCGACCACTGAGCCAAAGTGCGACTCAATGTCTTTAATTCGCTGCTCCCAGGGCACCATATTTGCCAAAAGATTTGACAGCTCTCTTCGAATTTGTTGCCAAAACTGGAATGCATTTCATAAATAAATGCTCGTAATCGTAATGTAATAATACAATGACCAATGTATATAAGATATATTCAGTAAATACCCTCAGTAATATTAATTTAAATCTGGCCATGATATCCTTCGTGCTTTTTGACTGAGCCAGGCGTTCCTGCAAATAAAGAAATTCCTTCCTGAATGTGAATGACATTAAATATTAAATACTGACACAAATGCAAATGTAAAGACAAACCTGCAACTGCCCTTCATGTCGCTTCACGTATCTATAATATGATAAGTTAGATTTCAATGTCAATCATTTGCGCTATCATACTAACATTAGCATACAAATATTAGAACACGTTGTGTAGTAGAACAATTTTGTAAAGACAAAGATTAATCTATTCACGTACTCCTTCGCCTGTTGGATAAGCTTCAACTTCCGCCGCATGTCCCAAGGTTGTTGCTTTACACTATCCAGTAACTCTTTGTGGAGGCGGATGTTTTCAAATATTTGTTCCTGAGTGGCTGCATCTCCTCCTCCACCACCCTCCATCGTTATCGCCGTCCTCCACAAAAATAAAATCAATCGCTGCCCTAATATCTCGAACTTGACCGAATTATGAAATAAAAATAGCCAGAAACAAGTTGCTCGTTTGCCACTTACTCTGCAGAACTTGTGGTGAAAACGGATGACCTCCTTCGGTCACTATCGTAAGGCGACGAAGTCCTCCGTTTCCCCAGGCCCTTCACTTTCCTCTGCGACGCCCTCCTCTGCAAAATGACGTTCATTGATGCAGAATAGTCATCCTCTTCATCCGTCAAATTCACGGATAGCCTTGCGGGGCCACCAAGGGTTGAGCCTCCTCCTCCATGGGGAGGCGACGTGGTTGACATCCCTCCAGGGGATGGCACTCCACTCCCCTCCATTGGAGACATGTTGAATACTTTCACTGACGATGAGCCACCCTCCTCATTTTGCCTGCCTCCACTTTCACCATGAACATTTTCCGGTGACGATAACAACTTATCATAATAGTCAGGAGCAAACGACACTGACAACCGGTCTACAGACGGTTGAGGTGAGCTCGGCTCTCCAGGAGACTAATAAAAGATACAAGTAAACATTCCAAATGGATCATCACTGCTGGACTTGAACGGGTTTTTTCTGAAAAGACATTTTATCACTTCCGGATAATCCTTCGTTTCATTACGTTAGAACGAGTGCTTAGTGTTCCACGTATTTTTTGTGTCCACAAGTCAAGTACAATAGCACACAAATATACAACTGAACACAGAGGAGAATTAAATTACACGTAATTAAGCAATGATTAATTAACTCCCAGGAGAACGGAAAGGACACAGGGACTTTTCCATTTCCATTTCATAAAAAAATACTCCAGCACATTCACAACGTTAAGTAATGATAATGATGGACACACTGGCACACAATTTTTTCATAATGTTCTGTGCTGTACGTCGCGTCGGGTCACGCAATGCTAAACCGGAACAAAAATATGTGTCATGTTAACTCACTCAAATGTCATTTTTAATTAATTAACCTTCTCACTTTTTCAGACTTTTCCGAAGAAGAAACTTACACAACAGCAGAAGCCAGAAGCCTGTCCAGAAGCAACAAAGAGCTGCGAATTAAATTCCGTAAACAATCCCACACTGGAAACTAGCAAACTCCCAAATTGTTTTTGGAAAAAACAACCTAAAGCTAAACTCATGATTTTTTGACTGTCTGCGACCTGCGTACCTAACCTCAAATTATTTTATTTCATGTTCCGTTTACCCCTCCTAATCTACTTAACAAGTTGTACGGTCGAAATGAAACGCCTCCATAAAAATAATATTCTTTCTGAGCAAAAAGAAATCTGTAAAAAATTCTGCGGATTTTTATATGAATCCCGTCATAATACTAATAAAACTGCATGCATATTATTCGGTCGTCGAGCTTTTTTCTTTTTATCTGGATCGCAGGATCACGAATCACGATGCGTGCCTTTCTACGATCATCATCTCATCTCATATCATTCACACAACACACATTCTAACAAGGTATCAAGTGGCTACAACAGCAAAACTCTTTTTACTTCTTATATCAAAAAATGTGTACATTATATTTTGCGTGATCAAATCTTAACCATCTCTTCTCCTGTGGTAGCAATAGCCAATTTTTCATATCCACTTGGAAAAGTAACGGTTAGCCAGGCATTATGCAGGGTTGGTTGGGTTGGAGCGTCGGAGAAAGCAAAGCGTATCTTTTGACATAACACAAGGTAACGAAAGAAGAGCGAAGAGGCGAAGTGTTGTTGAGCAAATATTTCCATTATTACACCTTGTAATGTGTGCACACACACATTTTTTGCCACACAAAATATTGTGGCAGACGATCTAGGAGGAGTCCGGTTAAGTCAGTGAGTCAGTGATTATTGCGATGATGAAGGTGGTCAAAAACCTTGCTGGAAGAGCTCAACTTTCTCTCTGCTCCATCTCTTTCGTTTCCAGATGCGCGGATGTTAAGCAGAAGAAATAAAAAGCTGAACTACGGTAAGCGAGAAGCTCTGGAGCAGCAGGTCACTTTCCAATATATCTCTGTCTGTCTTGTCTAAAACCTCCTAATAATAAGGATATCATTAAATGGATCACCAGTTTAGCTCAGTTGAGATACTGCTACTAAAAAGCTTTTCCTCTCTCAGAGTTTATTTTTTTATACGGATACACGAACGGTGTAACGAAACCTATAAAAATACACACATTCCCTGGAAAAAGATGGACCTCGCCCATCATCCATTCATTTTACGAGATTCCCTCTGACACACTTTTCTCTTCTGTGCCCGTGCCCTGCTGTTTAAAATATTTTCTGTGTACATTTTATAGAGAGGGATGATGTAGACAGAAAGAGACTGTCGGATTATTGCGATTATCTGTCAACAACTTCTCTACTCTCATATTTTCCCGAAAAACGCAAAAACGCAACTCCTCCTTTTCTTTCTGTTTGAGCAGTAACTGATGCTACAGAGGCAGACCACTGCGATGAATAATGATGCCACTCTGACTACTCCGGTGCGTGAGTTGTTACGATTTTCCCCTTTTCCCTTCTCCCACGTAACAAAAGCGAACATTGACATATTTTACTGGCCATTAGAAAGAAAAGCCAACAAGTCATTCCAAAGCCAACAGAACCACTGGGAACGAATTAGAATGACACCGACACATTTCTCTTTTTTGTGGTCGCTCTCTACTGCTAATACTGGCTCGCACTGACAATTCTCGGTATATACATTATATTAAGTGGTAAATGGTAAACAATGGAGATAATAATTGAGAAAAATGGATTTTTCTTTTTATTGTCCCTAGGAAAAAAGTTGCAGGTGTCTGTCCACTGGGTCTAGCTTAGCCACTAAAGGGGCAACCTGAGCAGCAGGAAATAAAAATCACTACTACTGATGCTCAACATAAAAAGTTTGGCGTGAGTCTACGTTCATTTTCATCAGGTACATAATGTTAATGTTACTCTAGGACCGGAAGTGAAATTAATTCGTGTATTAACACCAGACCAAGTGTAATAAGTAAGTTGTGTGCTGTTTTATTTCATGTTCAAATTATCATTAAGTCTGCTTGTTTCTGGTTCCTCCCAAATTAGAGCGTAATATAAAGACTAATTGCGGCTATTAATCACTCACAAAAGTTCCTGATAAATTACAAGGTTTCAGACGACTGCGGTTTTTTGTCCGAATTTATCTATTATCTATAGGCGGCATTGAATAAATTGGATTACTTGCAGCAGCCGTTTTTTTTTACAGAATTTCAAATTAAATTCTCCATCGACTAACAAAGAATTAATCTCACCTATTTGTGCTGTGGCCACGGTTTTATTGCTTCTTCACATAAATTACAATTTCAGAGGTTGGCAATGTCGAATCTCTTTTTTATGTGATCGGGATCTGACGCTTTCACCAAATGCCTTACAATATGGATTGTGGACACGGAACAAACAAAGCACTGTTTTAAAACGAAATGGTATAGATAGACGTAAGTAAAGTAAACAGATTCTAAAAATTCTCACCTGAACCTGGACCGCAATCCTGTGAGGTTTAGGAGCGTCCAAACGTAGAATTCCCTGCGCGGTTCTGGATCCACTGCTACCAGCCACTTTTTCACCGCCAACGCTTCCACTCCCAAGTCGGTCTAGCTCCATTCCAATTATTTTTAAAGTTGTCACCAGTCCCTCACTTTCTCTTTCGTTACTTTCTCTTGCACATTGAAGTTTCAGCTTATCGAAAATAAATAATTTCAAAACAGACCTAACAATTTCCTTTTGCACCTTTGCTTCGAACGAACCTTACAATTAAACCAGATAATTATTGTTATTATCTCTGCTGTAATTACGGGTAATGCGTTGAGTGAGTTGTGTGTGGGCGGTTGTGAAAGTTGATCTGTCTCTTTTCGCAAGAATGAATGAATGAATGAATGAATGACTGAGTGAGAGGAAATATTTTTTAATGAAATGGAAGCTGATTCACGAAACATTGTTCTGTCTGATCATATTCATCATCATATCATCATCATCTAACAGATGTACATCATTTTAATCGAAGTTGAGTTGTGCTGAGCTGTTGCGATCAGAGAGAGAGAGAAAGTCAAGTAAAAGCAGCAGTGAGCCGCAGAGTTGTAATACGCTAATGTATCTTTCTATTTTTAGTCTTATTATTATTACCCGAGCATTAGAATGCCTAATAACATCATTTTCCTCTCGCTTCCCCATTTTCTTTCTTTCCTCCATCCACATTATTTCATTTCACTTACTACTCACTCACTCACGTCTGCTGGCAACTTCACTGAACCAGATATTATGTTACAAAATATCCTAAATATCATATTATGCATCATTGCATCAAACAGGAAACTTTCCTGAGGAAAGCCACACACATCACACATCGCTCGTATCATATGATAGACATTTTCAGTGGCCAATGATAATCAGTCGTGGAACCTGGATCTTGAAACATCCATCCCTTCCTTTTCTATCTCTTCCTCTTTCCGCATTTGGGGATAGAATTTCATTTTAATATTATTTCACGCATCACTATCACCTCTATGCATTCAAATGTAATATTTACAAAGTACTATATCCGCAACCACAATCAATTTCATCAAAATAAATTTACAAAAGGAGCTCAATTTTTTGCCAATTAATTGGGGTTTATTCATAAACTGGTTGGGATTGGGTACGCTGGTAGAAACTGGAGAAGCATTTAGGAATAATCTGAAACTTCTGTTAGATGCAGAAACAATCGCTTATCACTATCAGTATAATCTTATCATAAACTAAAGTATGTGTACATCAAATGCAACAATTGAAGTCATGCTGGAGGCTGTTGCTTTCTCCACTCCCTGGAAATAAATCTCTTTTTCTTGTGATTTGTTTGTTTTGAGACAAGAATTGGAAGATGGGCCGAGTCCGAGTGAGATGATATTGGGTGACACAATTAGGAATGACAAGAACCTGATATCTACTCTCATTGCCACAAAATTCATTTGATTTATTAGCTGGTGAAAATCATGAAAGAATGATGAGGATGATTATGGGAGAAAGTGGGGAAAGTAGACCGAAGAGAAATGCGATATTTCAGTTTTATGTGGGGAATTGTTGTAAAAATAAAATGGCGTTTTAGATAGGAGTTATTATTACTCAGACAGGTTCGTATATTAGAGACTATGTATGCCAGAGAAAGAGAGTGAGGGACACAGTTTCAGTTTTTGAGGAGAAACGTAAATGTAACCCAATACTTTTTTGACGAACTCTTCGACACGCCTCTTTTGACCTAGATTTTATACCCTGGTTTTTTATCCAAGAACAAAAACAGTTTTATGAGTTTCCATTCTGGAGAAAATAAAATGCAACATGCAATAAATTTCATCAGAACAGGAACATGGGAAGCTGAAAAATGAAAAGTCCTGTAAATATATGTACAAAACAGTTTAACTTATATGTATACATAAATCAGCTATCGTGCACAAAAAAGATTCCTAAAAATAAGGGCGTGTTATTGCGACTTTAGATAAAAACTACATCATGAAATGAAATAAAATCCGCGAAAATAAAACAGGTTGTCTGCATTTAGATTCAGAATTTGAAACAATCTTGAGATTTGCCCTCGTTCCATGAATGTCTAGACAGTCTAGACATCATTACAAGGGACATGAACATGAAATGTTACAGTGCACTTATTTACATTAGCACTGTTTATTTTCCATCGTAATTTTTAATGTTATGACTGTAATAAAGAATTCTATTTTGAAGCTTTGAATGCCTATTTTATTGCATTCAGTAGCAGCGAGTCACCAACCACACCCAACTAAATTTTCCAGTAACAAATTTTACAAGCAACCGAAAATTGGCAAATATTTGTGATTCGGTTTTTCTTGCAAACAAAGATTCGTTGTAGCTGCTCAATGCAGTCCAACCTTATCCCAAATGCTCATGGTTCAATTTATCAATACAAAGATAACTAGTCGTAAGTAGAGAGGGGCAATGTAAGAAAGTCAAATCTAAAGACCATTTTAATCTAAACTTTCATATAGGTATTGCAGAGTAACATCGGAATGCAACTTAACCCTAACTCCGAATGTACTTTATATCACCTAAAATAAATTATTTCTGCTACAAATGAAGGAAAGCCGAAGCTGATAGGTACAAACTAACCATTTTAAAGCTCATACAACAAACTCTGTATTTTTTCATTTTACAATAGGTACATAAAAAAGTACCATTATTCTCGATTCTCAGTCTCTATCATTACAGTAGTCATATTATTCAAAGTTGCAATGAAGTTGGACACCCAAGCTCATGGTATATGGTGCAACTAAAGTGGGTAAAGTAAGTATACTTCTTCGCATTCTCATCTGAAACTGCTGCTGTATAACTTCTGTTTGACTCTAACTGCTCTGTGAGTTTGATACTGAAGCTTTTATACTTTTCTACCTTCGCTTCGTTTCATTTCTTAGGTGGTTAAAGCAATATTACAATGCATTATTACTAGGTATATTCTGTATAAAAGTTCTTTCTTATCAACCCACTCGCAAAAGCCAGTTGACTCACCTTTTTCTACTGCTGCAACTGTAACTCTTTGCCTCCTTCTTCTTGCCAATAATGTGTCCACAAATAGAAACAGAAATAACGCCACCGAGTGTACTGTCTTCACATGTTCTTTGCTTCGCTTGTCCTTTATAAAACTAAGCTTACTGCTGTTTCCAATCAATCCAAGCACGTTCATATCGTGTTCATTCGAATTCGTCATACTTTTATATGCTGTAACTTGCCACTATTTTATAGCATTTCGCAGCGTTTGTACTTGAGTAATTAATTTGAAAAAACGGATCTCAAAGAAAGTGTTAACACTGGTTAATGGCGAATTAATTGAATAAAGCAATTAAGGTTAGTTGATTCATGAGACAAGAAAAGGGCATGTTGCGAAATATTAGGCCGGATAATCAGGAATCAGTTTAACAATACACAAACATTAAAACCGTGTTTGGTTAAATGCATCTCAATCTTATTCAGCGTTGTAGTCACATCAAATAACGGATCTGCCCGATTTTATCATGGAGGACCAGGCAAATCCATTGCTCAATTCGTTGGTAAGTTTGTACAGAATTCACTGTTAAGATTCAAGATTTGCTTTGCTTGCAAAAAGACATGAATCTAACACCAAGAAGAGACAAGTTTTAGGAAGAATATTGAAACTATTCAATCAACCTGATTTTAGGTACTGAGTCATGTCATCAGTTTCCTGCCCCATAACTCGAAGCTTTGTTGCCGTCTAGTCTGCCAAAGCTGGAATGACGAGGTTCGTAAATCTTTGCGGAAGTCGACAAAAGTGCGAATTGAAGCTCGAGGTGAAAAGCAATTGGACAATTTGGTGCACTGCCCGGCCCCAAGTGACCCGACTCTCTTTACGGACTTCTCGTTCGGTCCAGGCGTCCACCTTCAGAATTATCTTCAAGAGGATGAAAATCAGATTTTGAAGCGCTTCTTTCAGATGTATGGCTCCAATGTCAAGTCCTTGTCAATCAACAACTGTGTGTGCTCCATCGAGGACCTCAAAGCTATTCTGTATCACGGATGTCCCAACCTGGAGAGTCTTCGCTTTATTGCTGTCGTCACTGGAAGGCTGTTCCAAGACGAAAACTTAGAATCGTTACTCCTTCCAAATCTCAAGTGCCTTCAGGTGAACGTCCGCTCCAGTGATTTGGTTCGCAATACTGACTTTATGGTAGATCTACTTAGTGTCGCCCCAAACCTGGAACAAATCTCCTGGATAAAACTGGCTCACGATGAAGTCAGTTATGATCGCAACTTCCAGGTATGTTTTATACAATACAGGGAAAAACTTTACAACAAGATAATTGTACTTTATTATATTCTGCCATCATTCCATCTTAAATGCAATTTTTTACTTCTAAAGCTTGACCTGGAAATGGCTTGGTCCGCCCAACGGTCATCCAGCGGACTCACTATCCGAGACACAATTTACGACGTGGCCATCCATCACTCGCCCCTCTCAGTCCCGAAATTATCCAAGATTGAATCAAACATGAGATTGAGCAATGCCTCTGTCACAGCGCTTCGGGATCGTCACTTCCCTCTCCAGTATCTGGACATCACGCTTGTTCGCGATGTATACGTGTCCAGCCTGACAACTCTCTTGGAGAGTCTTTCAGGAACCTTGCAATCTCTTAAAATTGAATTTTATCCCTGCTTTACCGAACCTGAAGTCTGGACTCCAGGATCGGTTGTTAAACTGAACAATAAGATAACTCAAGGAAGCTTCCATTTCCCAGCTATGCCCAATCTGCAGCATCTCTTCTTGAAGCGGTACTACGGTAGCTTCAACTTTTTGTCGGAAATGACCTGTTTGAGAACGCTTTGCTTTTGTGACCTGGACATTCGCGACTACCTACAGCAGCTTCACAGTGACCTGCAGCAAAATGCCGCTGGCCTCAGCGGGTCACTGAACTTGTATCAGATATTTTGGGACGACAATGCGATAGCACATCACGGCATGACATTTTCTCCGGATGATATTCACCTGTTAGCAAAAGCTTTTCCGAACGTTTCTCAAATCCGCGGCGTGAAAGGGATCAGCACGAAAAAACGGAGGCATTGGTTCCGACGTTTTGAGAAACTTCAGGTTTTGGAGGAGGTTCCTACAGAAGTTGGCATTGGAGGATTGAAAGGGCCCAATAAGGACTTTGATGCGAACGAGTGCTGCTATTGCTGCGCTCACAAAAAAATGCAGCGCTTGCCTGGTGGACAGGCGCTTGCTTACTGGTCTTGATTCAGATAAAAAGTTAGCGTATAAAAATTAATAAAATTGAACAGCTAATTATTGAACAATTTCTCGTAACTTGTAGCTTAAATACCTAGTAAATTAGTTAGTCATTTAGTAGAGTTTAGTACTGATTTCATTTTGACTTGTGATCTAAACTGAGGAAACGATGAGAAGAAACGGTGTTGTGATTAGAAATTAATAATGATTATAGTTAAATTATACGTGACATTAAAGCGTGTTATAATTATTATCTTTTAAGATAAAGATTATATGACTGGATGCATATAAATAATATTTATAATGTAATTGATAGATATGCCATCATAATCAATCACGATTATCAAAGAATGAATGAAAACAATGAATTGCTCAATTTTTATTGTAATCAATCGTATACAGTGATGTAACTGTATCATTATATATTATTATACCAATTTAATTTAAAGGCGCAACACATTCAGTGCATATACACACTATAAACTATCATTTATATTTAATTGTTGAATATTTGGCTAAGTTAATCTTAAAACTTGTTATGTAATGCTATATAGTTAAAATAAGCTCTAATTACTGATATTCAAGGCGTTGTTGACATTAATTCATAACGGCAAATGAAATGACGGTGGTCAAATAAATGAAAGATTTGTTAAAACTCGAATTCATTTCCAGCAGTTATTTAATTTAATTTAATCATCCCATTCATCAGAGTCGTCATTATGATCGTCCTGGTCGCTTTCTTCATCCTCTTCTCCACAAATAGCCCGTAAACGGTTTTCCAGAGCGTCCTGAATCGTGTTCCTTCGGACTCTTGAAGATGATCTAGATGCTGACGAGTCTGCCTAAAATAGTGAAATTACGTTATATAGTGCAAATAAAATATTAGAATTATAAAATTGGAAATGAAGATATCATCGTTTTCATTTGTTTTACCCTTTCCACAGTTTTACGTAATGATTGTCCAGTGAAGCTAAACTGACGAATTTGTTCGAGAAGAGCGGCGCTCTGTGTGGGTGAAGCTATGCCAGCGTCTGTTCCAGAACCAGAAGTTGAATTGGACGGAGTTGGCGAAGATGAACGCGATTCTCGAATTAGCGAGGGCAGAGGTGGTGGCGGAGGAGGAGGGGATGTCATAGGCGCTGCTCCCTCTTCATATGAAACTGTTTTTGTAACTTTCCCAACGTTGTTACTAGAGTTGTTGTTTTCGTCTCTGTTCCAGACTGGAAAATTATTTTTTGGAGGCTTAGGTGGTTCTTGAAATCCTTCAGTAAATAACGGTTTGGGTTGGGTAATTTTGGCAGAAGATACAAGCTTTGGTTTATTGTTCAGTTCTGGCTTCGGAGATAATTTTGGTTTTAAAAGGGGTGAAGATGGAGGCGGTTTCCCTCCGAAGTCACAAATTACTACATTCTGACCCACAGGGAGACTCAGCGAAGCAGTCAACTTTTTTATTTTCTCTCCGCTTTCTTTTCGCTTTGGGACACCATTAATGTTACTGCTTGAAACCTTTTCGCTTTCCAAGGGTCTCTCAAAAATCCCTGAAATACGTTTCACACGGTTGGATTCTTTATTGGTGATATTATTACTATTTTGTTGGATATTGGACGGTTTTGGTGGAAGAGAAGGATTTGGAATTCTCATTGGCGGAGGTTGTGGAGCATCAACTGTTGCAGTTCTCCTGAGAGATAATTCTTTCTGCTTGACGGGACGTGCTGTTTTCGGAAGTTCTGGCGGCACCTTCCCCAATTCTTTGAAAGGATTCGTGGCTGGGGTATTTTTCTGATTGTGGGCATCATTTAAACTTAAACTGGACATTTGAAGTTGCTTCTGTTGTTGGGCGAGTTCCTTTACTTGCTTCGAATCTGAGATGATCCACTCATTGTGCTCAAGGAGTGACTGAGTAATGGCGTCCATTTCGCGTTTCAACTTGGCCATTTCATCGTGAAGCCGTTCCGCATCAGTAGCAGCAGCAGCACTCTCTTCGCCTCCGCTACCAGCTTTCTGACCCATTGCTGACCTCTGAAGTTCGGATGTGGTTGAAAAATGTTGAGGTTTTATACCATTTATATTAACCTTTGAGGTCACAACAGCGTTTTCAGGCTTGGTAACTGTAAGGTCGGTAGCACCAGAAACAAGGTAGCTTTTAAAGGTTGGCTGAGCTTCTTTCTTCTTGGTGTCTTTCATACGCCTACATTTTGGCGACGCTGGCGGCGGTGCTAGAATGGCAAGAGGTTGCGAATTTTTTGCACCATGAAACGTTTTTGTTGAAGGGCTATCATTGTCAGCAGAAACACTTTTTATCTGAAGTTTATTCAGTTTAGGGGGTAATGTGGAAACTGTTGCAGGAAGAACTTTCACCATTCCCTGATATTTCGGGGTCGGGTTTGCATTCATTTTTTTAGTGTGGGAAAAATTGCAAGGTTAATTTGTATCAGAATATCAGAAAACGTGCAAAAATGCTTTAATAAATCGCAAATATCGTATTGTTTGGAATATGTTCTTGACTGAGATTCATGTATGTAACTGTCCAGATTTCAGACACGTTTGTTATCTGAAAGTTTGACTGAGTGTGAGGTCGCAATTTCTGCAAATGGTTTTCCGGAACCGATAACAAAACTACGCAATATTTTCTTATGAATCGTATGAGGAATCTTTTATGATGAATTAGTCTGAATGTTCATGTACCATTATTTACTGTGGCTTAGACTGTTTTTATGAACAATCACTAAAACATAACTTATACCTATTGGTTATGTTTAACTTATTGGTGTATGAAGTGTAATTAAAAGCTCTCGACATATGATAACAATAAGTACTATATTTACTTATATGATTATGATTACTATAATGATGATTGATAAAAAAGTCTGACATCAAGGCGAACAGAGTAATTAAATCTTTTATCGTCTCATTTTCTCTTTCTAAAGCCCACGATTTTATGTCCGATAAATCCAACAAGTCAGATAAAATAGTTGCCAATTTTGCAACGTCAACAACAGGGGCATTCTTTTAATAAAAGTGATAATGGCCACATTGTACTTTTACTTTTATAACATTTTTTGCTCGTTGAAGAATGAAAGAATGGCTATTAAAAACAATTCTTCTGAGTAAATGATAATTCCTAATCCCGACTCCCTAGTGCAGGAATTGTTAATCAAGGTTAATATATGCATGTGCAAAAGATGGCGTTCGGATGAATTGCAAATTTGCACAAACTTTGATCCGTTCCTTTGTGCTCAAATTGTCTTGGTCGAGCCTCCTTTATCATATCATATCAAAATCATTATTTCGCAAATATGAGGGCAAAGCAAAATGTGAAAAAATGGTTTGATTTGATGACTGGCGTTTGTACCATTGTATTGTACTTTGTACCGAAAGGGGAAAGTTTCTCTTAGTTTGTTTCAGTGTTAACCGCACGAAAGAAAGTAACGCGCAATTTATCCATACAAAGAAAGTCAGAGACAAACTTTTTCTTGCGAGTCATGCGGAAAAGAGCCAAATGCGTTTGCAGAGTAACATGTGATGGAATGTTAGTGCACTTTGGACTTTGCCTATGATTTTGCACACACATGGGATCATCTGATGATCTGACTGACACAATCTGAGACTGACTCATTCATTCTTACATTCACCCAATCATTTCATTTCAATCTCAATCGTCAACAAGATGAGAAACGCAGTAATCATCGCAGGACAGATAAAGAGGTTAGCTGGAATTTCCATTCCCTAATTGTCCTATTCAGCATCAACAACTAAAGTTCAACCGGTAAACCCGATTTGTTTGTTTGCCGAAAACATTTATAGTTTTGTGAAAATACCTTTTTAGAATGTTGAGTTACGCAGCGAAGCATTTGGAAGGACAAATACTAATCGATTCCCCGGCATCTCAACGATCAACCAATTCCTCTAATCGAAGTACAATAGGCAGCAGTATACCACAGTTCAGATTGTTCAGCAGTGGTACAGAAATTAGGCCTTCACCAGTGGACTCCGTACCGACAATGAGCATTCCCAAAGAAGATACTTTGAGTATGGTGGATCCTGAAGAGATCAGGATTCCGATGCCTTGGGGCCATGTTGCAGGTCCTCATTGAAAATTTATTTGGCTATTATGACTTTGAAAATGAAGCATCCTTACATACATTTCAACAAGCATTTTTCTTTCGATAGCCAAAGTTTGGGGCAACAAAGACGGACAACCTATACTTAGCGTCCATGGTTGGATGGATAACGCAGGTACTAATCACCAACACAAAAAGTTGTCCGTGTAGTTTTTTAACTACTGTAGATATTTATAAAATGTTTTTTGTGGTCCTTTGCAGGATCCTTTGACAAGCTGATACCAAAGTTGTCAAAATCTTTCTATATTGTCGCAGTTGATCTTCCAGGTCACGGGCGAAGTTCCCACATTCCTCTTGGAATTCCTCATCATTACTTTGTAATCAATTATAACACTTTTTGAAAGTGTTTTCGAATTCGAATGATTAATTATTGCACAGTAAAAATTATAGATAGATATTCTATAATTTTTGATGTTAGGACTTTGTCATATCACTGAGAAGAATCATACAGTACCTGAAATGGCCTCGGTTCGTTTGGATGGGCCATAGCATGGGCGCGGGTTTGGGAGCATACTATGCCTCCTTGTATCCAAACGAGGTGGAGAAATTGGTCATGTTGGACTTGGTGAAAGCAATCACTTCAGATACGGATGAAGACATGGCCGACAAGGTGGCTCAATCGATAGACACTTACATTTTGACAGAGGCAAAGATAACACCAAACCCACCTGAGTACACATTTCAGGAAGCTCTGAAACGTCAAATGGATGCAATTGGCGGAGCGATGCCAGAAGAGTCCGCAAAAACTTTGTTAGTCCGTGGCTGTCGCAGGGTTTCAGAGGAAGGCTACGTTTTCTCCAGAGATATTCGTATTCGTACACCCACAATTCAGCGGATTAGTCATGAGCAAGCGTATGCCATGTTGGGCAATATCAAATGTCACAATCTTATAATTAAGGCGGCGCAGGCGCCAAATTTCGAGCAAAAAGATGTCATCAATAAGGCCCTGGAGATTTACAAGGAGAAGTGTGCCTCTTTGCAATACGTGGAAGTGGATGGGGATCATTTTGTACACTTAAATGAACCTGGTAAAATTGCAGAGATCGTTAATAGATTTTTACTTGAGCCGAAAGCTAGTCTTTAATTTTCGTACTTTGTAGTTGAAGTTAATTGTTAATAAAACTTTTAAATTCTTTATTGTTCCTAATCCTGAAGTACATTATGTTTACAATATTATCCTAATTATAATTACATCTGCGCCAATTAAACAGGCATTTTACAGCACATGGATTTTCGTCCAGTGGATCATTTCTTCATGTTTCATTATCCGTTTCTCAACTAATATTATTTTGTATCATAATACTATACTCATTAATGAGTACTTTCAAAGAAAAATCAAAGCAGCAACTCATACCTAATATCATAAATTAAGAGCGCTATTGGACCATTTCATTTCTTTCAACAATAAGTCAAAATGCAGACGCCTACCAATGTTTAGTATACACAAAATTTTCCTCATTAAATTCTTCTCCTGCATGAATTTAAATTCAGAGTAAAATTTTCTATGATCTACATTTACGGAAAACATTGGATATGCGATGCGTGCGGCTAAAAACTATCTTTCTGAATTGGTAGCCAGAATGACTGTAGACTGGTTTCCACTTTCCAGTTGTTCAAAACGTTATCAAAGCGACTCAGGAACTAAAAACTTGGGTGAGAGCGGCTTTCGACGATAATTCCAACGGCAATGAAGGAAAATCTCCTTTCCACCAAAGCAGTAGAGGGGCAATAATAGAATTTCACGGTGCATCATCACAGTATCAACGAACGAATGAGGGCGTTTAATGAAATTCTCAAAGTGGAAATCAGAGATTTTATGGACATTCAAATGAATGGATGAACATGAAGAATAAGAATAATCCGACCGAACCAGCGGATTTCATTCATGTGATTCTGTTCAACCAAGTGAAAGAATGTGTAGCAAGAATTAAAACAGATAAATGATAAATACTCGAATGGCCAAGGTCTGAAATGGAGTGAAAATTTTGTTGTGGGAAGAAATACTGATTGCTTCTTCTTTTACCGACTCATAAAGTTTATTTTCTGCACATCTGGGAAATAAAAGTAACGAAAGACTTCAAGCCGTCACTAGCAAGTGAGGAACCTAACATTGTAAGTTTTTTCAGATTTCCGTTTTTCTTGTTGTCCAACTATTGAATGCTTTAAAAAAATATATAGATGGGCTGGGTTGAAATGCAAATTCATAAACTCATTTTGTTATCTAGCGTATTTAAGTACTTTGTACTTTTGTGGAGAAAAATTCACAAACTGTGAATCATCCACTGAAAAAGCAGTGGTTTGACTTGAATCACTTGAAATTTATGTTGTTCATGTTTAATCGTGTGTTGTTGTGTAGAGATCTCAAGAAGTCTCTTCGACGAATGTCAAAAAACAACTTTTCTTCTTCTTCCTGTTGTCGAAACAAAGATGGTGAAAGGAAATAAAGGAAAATGGTACGTGGAAAAAGAACAACTTCGGCTTACAAGTTTTGAAGCTTTTTCCTCAAGTTCCAAACTCTATTATTAGCTTTGTCAACTTCTAAATAAAGCTAATTAGTTATGTAAATACATTGCATTAGTTCATATGAGTTACGTCACGGCTTCCTTGTGTCACTGTTGTAAAAGTCTTGACAAGTTTTATTGGCTCATATATGTACATTTGATTATTATTTTGCAGATTAAATTTCCAATGAAGTGTTACCATTATGAAGTTGTTACGAGTTTATGAATAGCGACACAACAGAAAGAAGTTTGGGTACGAAGTTGAAGTAAACATTTTATTGTTAACCCGTTGATTTTTTACATGAGAAAAACGAAAACTGGCAATCGAAAACTTTGATTTTCAAATCGAGGGCATTTGGATTCGTCCGTTAGACAGTGGAACTTCCACTGTGGAAGTATTAAATACAAGCTGCCTGCTTAGCGCTAACACAGCTCTACCGAGAGTGAAAACCTAGGAATGATTGAGCCGCGTTACAATACGCAATGTGATAATGTGATAATGTGAAAGTAACACTCCATTAGGTTCATAAATGTAACCTTCTCTCCTTTCTCAGAGACTTTATGATCAATATCATTTTCATTTCAGCATTATCTAGATGAAGGTTAACGCTGCACTGAGCGTCAACGCGTCAAGTCACGAGTAAGTTTCAAAACTTCTCTAAACCCCATCAAAGCAATAATTAAGGTGCTTGGCGACTTGACCTTTCAATGTTTGTTTCGTTGTTAGTTGTTAACGTAATAACATTATGTTTCAAAATTGTTTATATCGATATAAGATACATCTTTTGGTTTAGCTATAAAAAATTAACCTTGTTACAAATCGACAGACATTCTGTACTTTAATTACTGATTAGTGCTTGAAATGATAACGGATAGTTATTATTGAAAGCTCGTACTGTAAAAGAAAAACGTCATTCCATTCTCGCTAGAAAATGGAAGGTATAAAAACTCACTTTCGAAAGAAGCTGGAGCCAATCAGCAAGCAGGACGTGACAACGCTTATAAATCTGCCGAATGATGATCACTTGGAGAAGCTTGAACAGGAACACAAAGAAATGTTAATGGCGCATAAGAAAGTATTTCAGAATGTTGTGATGCTAAAAGGAGCTTCAAACTCTTCCAAAGAAGCCAAAAAGGTGAAAGCGAAGCAAAAGGAGAAAATAAAAACGACCCCTGAAGTGAAGCCCGCGGTTTTACCTATCACTGCAGCGGAGCAGGGAACAAAGACAGGCAAGACAATTTCTCGCGTAGAGAGAAACAAGAAACCATCTCCAGTTGCAGTCGAAGCCGATCGTAAAGGAAATGCAACCAGTACCAATCGCAAATTAGAATCACTCGCAGTCGCAATCAAAAAGTCAAACTCGGGTGAAGATGAAGTTTACTCAATTATCAAGGAACATTTGGAATATGAAATGACAGGTGGAGCTCCAAAATTCAGAAGCAGGCAGCAAACGTCGAAAATTGCGAAAACTCAACGAACTTCTTCTGGAACATCTCTGCTCCGTTCAGATGTTGCAGGAAGAGCTCTCTTGAAATACGACGAATCCCACAAGAAGCTCCAAAAACTTGTCGACAGTTTTAAAGAGAAAGTTGGGCCAGTACCTGTAAGCGGCCCCAGTCCCAAAGTAAAGACTTCACATGCAGCGAGATCTTCTTCATCTTCTAATGCCACCACTGCACCTGATGTGAGTGATGACGAAATCAACGACCTAAGTCATCTAACTCATAAGAAATCCCCGCCGGTCCCCTTGCTCGCGACTCAGGAGGTATTGAAGGAAAGGAAGAAAATGTCTCGCAAAGTGACGTTAACTTTAAGCAGCTCCATGAAGACAATCGATCAAGCTTCAAGTGTAGCCCAAAGACTTGGTACCCTCATGTCTCGAGTCGCCCTGCGAAACGAAGCGTATGACTATGAAAGGCAGCAGGAGGCTGAGGGAGAGAAAAAATCCGTTTCCACTTTCACTACTTCCGCAGACAACTACGATGATGTTAAAGTTGATAATAATAATAATAATTTCCCGACAACTTCCGTCAAATCCAACTCAGTCAATCTCAGTACCAATCATCTGAATGCATCGAACAGTTTCCTGACAAATAATGGGCCAACAATTCTCCCAAAATCTCGTCAAACCAGCAAATTATCTCTGCAGCAGCCTCTTCGGAATAACTCTATCAGTCGGCACAGTGTTCCTCCGGGAGTTACGAAATTGGACTCATCCCATTTTGACAAGTACGTGGAGGAAATGAAAAAAGTCGCACAGAAGGCGGCCGAGTCATTTGAGAAATTTAAGGAGACACAAGTGCACAATGAAAGTGAACTCTTGTCATTTAGCGAAGGAGAGGACGAGCAAGAGGATTCTGAAGCCGCGGCACTTGTAGCAGACTACAGCCGCCGCAGTGCCAATACTAAAGTGTCAGTACCACAGACATCACATCTTTTGAAGCAACAAAGCAAAGTCTCTTCTGTCTCCAAACTAAAATCACCGGAGAAAGTGGAAATGGGAACGAGTCCTCGTCAAAATGCTACCGTTAATAGTCTCATTAACATCAAACCCAGGACAAGTGCGCGAGACACTGGGAACAATAATCTTAATGCAGCGAACGGCTTCCTGAAAAATAATGACCCCGCAATTATCCCAAAATCTCGTCAAACCAGCAAATTATCTCTGCAACAGCAGCCTCTTCGGAATAATTCTATCGGTCGGTTCAACGTTTCTCCGGGAGTTACAAAATTGGACTCACTCAGTACCACTACTAAAGTCCCAGTACCACCGACAATTCTTTCTCAGCATCAAAACAAAGTGCCTTCTGTCTTGAGACAAAAACAAAGCTCATTGGAGAAAATGGAAATGGGAACGGAAACGACTCCTCGTAAAAATGCTTCCGCTAATGGCCTCATTAACAGCAAAGCCAGGACAAGTGTGCGAGACATTAGCAACAACAAGAATAAGAATGATTCTCCGCCGGGATTTGAATTTGCTCCAGGCATGAGCTACACGGACCAGTTAATGCTACAAAAGCTGAGAAAACTAAAAGAACAGGAAGGATGGGGAACTGAATTCAAACTCCCTGAAATCATGGAAGGCGGTACGGATAAACTTCTCTTCGGAGACAGACCCGGAGATGTTCCACACACGGAAAAGGATATGCAGGCCCTTTTGAATCACGTTAAAAGCTTGGAGGTTCCTAAGGTTGAACAACCCGGAATTGGAGCACTTTCTCTCAATGCAATTCTCCGAGCTCGAATGGGAAAATAGTTCTAGTAGCACAACATTTATTTATTATTTCTGAAAATTAATGTAGTATGCTTAATACTATAAAATATAATCTCTAGAAAAGAAATTATACAATAATAAGAAAATATTCTGTAACTGGATTAAAGGCAAATTAAAGTTTGTTTTGAACAAAATTCTCTGAAAAAAAGGTTGACGAGTTTTCAATTAGCCCTAGATAATTGTACCATATTGAAAAATATACCTAACCGGGATTACAATATGAAGCGTGATTAATGATGGTCCAATTTTGGAAAGCACGCTGACTCAAGCGTGACTCTAGCACATGTCCTGAAACGTGGTTTGATTTGTAACTTTGTATTGTAACTGATAAGTAACAGCAGAAATGAACCGTTACATAGTATCATAATAGTATAGTCGGGCTGGTTGACAACCAGGTTGTGTATAGTATAAATATCATCCCCCACAACATGTGTACTCGAATTACTCATACTCGTGATGAATGAAACTAAGTCTAGCAACTTATGACAAAGAATAATAATGAACTGAAATAGATATGTAATTTAATTTTGGAGTGTCATTAGTCCGCTCCATTGCTCAGTCATAATATCAGCAAACAGGAAGCTTTTCCCACAAACGCCAAGAAAATTAATTATATGAGTTTCATTTTACTACAGCAGTAGGCTAAGGAAACTTGACAATACTACAAAAAAGACACTAATTAGTGAATACAAATACATTTATAATGTACATAATATGTATAACAAAGGTATAAACTTTTCCTAGATAGATTTTACCTAACTCCGGAAAAAAAACATTCAGCAGTCGTGGCTTAGTCTAGCGCATAGAGACAGAATCACAGAATAGCGGAGAAATAGAAAGTGAGCAATTACGTATTTATTACATTAATGACCACGCCGCTTCTAGGAAAGTTTTTTACTCTCCTCCATCTCCACTCAACCCAGTCTCGAAAAAGACTGAAGGTAGTACGTAATACACTTTCGGGCACGCTTCATTACTCATAAAAACTGACGGTGATTAACAAAAAGCGTATCTCGCCTTCGCCATTTTATGTTATGTTCTGCTGACGACGCTGTAACTCAGACTGACAATCATTATTCGATTATGTTTACAGTTTACGCTAAACGTTAACAATATATAACAACCTACTGCGTAATTTTTGTAGCAATAAAAAATAAAAGTGACGGTTGAACTTTTCCTTTTACCCACGTAATATTGCTTTCATAATAATAAAATGAAAACAACTACAGAATCGAAAAGAAGTGAAGCGTAATGATAATCATATTATTCTTGATGATGATACCTTATGATGTAAATACGTACGTAGGTAAATTAATATTTTGGCAGTTGCATTATGGTCACGTTACATTACTGTGTATTTGCGCCAAATAATGCAAAACCTACGCAACTCTAAACGCATCAACCGAGACAAGTCAAGTTTCATTTTTCCCCAAAAAAGTGTCTTCGTTCTGTTTTGATTACTCTTACCGCTTGTTCACATTTCCTCTTGAAAGCTAAGTTGTAAAAAGAGAAAGTGGATAGATTATCCAAAAGAACTTTTTCATTTTAAGTATTATGTTTTGCAAGCGTGGGTCGCTAATTGGCTATTTTACTGACTTTCATGCACGTCTTGTGTTGTAGTGTAGTATTACAGTAGTACACAATAATTGCAATTTAACATGAACAACTTTTTTCTCCGAAAGGGAAAATTCCCGAAAAGATTTAGAATGACGGAAATGGAGGAAAATGAGCTGATCGTGTCAATTTATGACTTACATGCATGAACACGAACGCATTTCTTATTCACGTTAATTTATAAGCTTGTCTGTTTACTGCAGCCAGGAAGTCTGTTTATTATTATTACCCTGCTCAATGGATCTTCTCAGCTTAAAAGCTCACTCCACAGATACTTTACTTGCCCACCTTAACATTTTCAAGCTTTACGAAGGACGATTCCCAACTACGTTCATGTTCATTTCCTACGTAATGCGCTTACGTGAATCCATTCAACAGATTTCGGGCGCGGATCACATCACATCAACTTTATTACATTTTCCGTGAACCCTTCCAAGACTTGGATTCGTAGAGGAAGTTGGGTTGCATGATGTGTTGCATCAATCTTATAACCAGAGTGTTCATAAAATCGCACGGGGTACTATGAACCATCAAAATACCAAAGGTTATTATTTTATGCATCAATGCATGCGATAAGAAAAGCAGCAGTGCGTAATAAAAGTAAAAGTAAAATAACAGGTGGTGGTGGCACAATGCCAGCATAATATTGTTATCGGAAGAAAATAATCTTACATCGTCATATGCAACAGTTTTGACAGAGTCGGTGCGATCTTTGGACTCCCCCACACAATTCCATCATCACAAATAAGATAGTAAAGGACAAACTGTTGGGAGTTCCCCAAAGATTTAAAAGACCAGAATTGTTCTATCCTTGTTCCAATCCAGTCATCCAACCCCACAATTTTTTTATCAGCGATATCCCAAATTCGTAGGTTGACTTGCATGGTGCACTCTAAAAAGTCATACATTAGCAATAATAAACATAATAAAAAATAAACTTTCAGTCCCTGTGGCCTTGTTACATTTTGAAACAAACCTCCATGCAGCCAAACGAACCGAGATCAGTGGAATAAAAAAGTTTAAATGGGAATTGAAGAAGGACTTGCGACTCCGGCGTTGACAAAGAAAGTAGGACAAAGCAGCCATTAAGATTTGAGAATTGAGGTTGACTTCCTCTGCATCCAGATCCAACATGTTACTCATGATACATTAGGTCTATAAACTTAAGGATCACTTACATCATCCATCCCTTCCTTTCCTATTAGGTATTTAAATAGTTACTATTCCAGAGAGTGTAACTGACGATGGTCGGACGTCAAGCCAGAGTACATAAGCGTTTTCTCCTTTCTCATCTTCAATATGGACTATGGAAATTATATAATATAAAATCATCTTTTCCTATGACTATGGCTATGACATGACCCACTTACTACTGGTACCACACACACGGGTGGACGAAGTGAACCTCTTCTCATCCTATAACAAATCCGCACTCGATAAAAAAGTAAACTTACATTTATTATTATTACTATTACTCACATCACATCTTCCTAGGAATTTCTGATGACTCTGCGTTTCCTTTTCTTTCTACCGTATTTACCATGTTTTCGAGGGCTAACAAAAACCGTTCTTTCCTGATGCTGCCACTGCCACCGCTCTGATTTTTTTCCATCATCCGATCTTGCAAACTGCGTAGTAGTTTGGTTTGCTCTTTGTCAAGAAAAAATCGAATTTCTCTCTAAAGAATAAGAAAAAAACTTTTCAAATAAGCCCTGCAATCAGATCAAAAATTTTTTACTTCTTTCCTATGAAAATCTCGAGCAAACATTTTTGCGTACATTTTATAATGACACTATTACATACACTGAGCCTAAACTTCCTTTTCCATTCTTCTGTGTACATCTAATCTCCTTTGGAAAGGAAGGAAGTTCGCTATTCATCGCCTGATTCTGGTTAAGAGGACCCACGTAAATCCTTTTTGACGTGATCATGATGAAGTAGAATTCAACTAATAATCTGTTTACAACCGATCTTTGTAAACACTCACAATGAGAGGAGTCTACAACTGGGAAATGAGATTGAGATATTATTGCTTTATCAGTGGCAGTACACGTGGAGAAATTGTATAATGCTAGTAACTAAAAACCTCTCTAATACCTTACCTCTGTAACCTCTCTCTATTTTAGGCACATCATTGCCAAAAATTCCAGGAAATCGTTAGAGTCATTTTTCATGGTCGAATTGTTGCTTTTTGCTAACATGAGGAAGTTACAAAATGAAAGAATTTAAGTTTAAAATATAAACAACTTTGATGCTAACGCTGAAATACTGCCCAGTGGCAAAACTGTAACTGGATAGCTGGAAGCTCTACACGGAAAAACCCTGTCAAACGAATCAACAAATAAAATCAGTACCGTTTGCTTTGCTTTTAAATTTTCATGCTTATTTGCACAAAAATAATTTGTGCTATGCTGAAAAGTTGTGAATTTGATCTTACTCAATTCCACTTTCCAGGAAGGTCATGGATGTATGGGTCCTCCAGCGATTTTAACCAAATATACATATCGAAACCTTTGAGTTGTTTAACCTCGCTATTTAAGGCAGCTGTAGTATCGAACTCGAAATAAAAAAATTTCATCCATTTTTCTCTGGCCATTATTTAAACTAAGCTTGCGTAATAAAGTCAAATTCGTTCAATTTTCAATATTACATGTTCATGTAATACTGAAAATGTTTTGTTTCAGGCGTAGAAAGTAACATTGTAATCCAGCCTTGAAACAAGGGACATGAGACATCCATCCAGTTTAATGATAGTCATTTTTTCACGAGTCTATTGCAAAAGAGCGTGGAATCGGGAATATTGTCAATTACGTAGGTGCATAACTGCGCGTCTGTTATCTCTTGAATCGAACTATTCGATGTGTCAGCGTCAGTCAATACTGCTCAGCTACCAACCTATCTACATTTCTACCTACAATAATTTTGGCAGAAAAGTTTAAGTAAAAAGAGCGTGTGACTCCGTGGTATCCTCAATCTCCAGCCCAGCCATTGCCAATTCAATTCAATCCTGCTTTACTTTCCGTTCCCCATTTCGTTGGTGTGTTCTGTGCTAATGGCAATAATTACATCACGTTCGCTTTCGTTTGCTCTTCCAATTACAGTGTGTACTGTGTCCACACACAGAGACACACACAAACACGAGAAATTCCACGTTAAGGAAATTGTTTGTTTGATTTAGTTTCAGCATTCTGCCTGCTTCTGTTTTGCTTCACTTCGCTCTTTTTTTGAGCTAACGCTAAAACGCTGACAGTGTCAGTGCTTCCTCCGTGCCAGTGTTCAGTGTGCGCTTCCAGTAAATAAGTACAAAGTGAGTCTCTCCTTTGGCTTCTTTCATCCTTGGAAGCGAAGTGAAGAAAAGAGAAGCTAGAAAAGCGAGTCACTCACTTCCACTTCCATTGCCATCGCTGCTCGTATTCCAACTCCCAACGTTCGCATGCTGAGGTGTGTTGAAGTTGGAAGTAGAACAAAAACAAGCTCGCCTGAGAATCTCGAGTCAGTTGAAAAAGAGGAAGGGACGAAGACAGTTGGTTTCCAGTGGACTGCCTTCTTTCTCATTGTATTCTATGTGTCCCAGCGTATTATTACGCATTATATGGTTCGCACTTGGGAATCCTTTAGTAAGGGATAAATAATAGGGGAAAAGCTTCAGTTCTCGCGCTGTTGATACTGCTCTCAATAAACCACAAAAACCGATCGATTTCTCACTTCAGCTTTTTCCCATCTTTTTGGGAAATTTTCTATCCTTTCTTCGGGCTTCTCTGACTCTGATAGAATCCTGCTGGTCTGCTAAACGGATTTTCCTTTTTCTTGTTAACAGTAGTAATCTCCTCTTATCATGGGGTCAACGACGACTCCTCTGACGCGCAAAAAGTCTCTCAAGTTCCGACTTGACGAGCTTGCCCCAAAAAAGCCATCTATTAAAATTACCGTGTCATCCGACGCTCTCGCTGAGACCCTACGAAATAACGTGAGTCCATCCCTTGATAATGACGAGGGTTCCGGTTCAAGTGGAGAGAATAATGATCAACAACAGCCAGCACTGATTCAAATCGTGGGCAACTGTTGCAGCAGCAGTGATCGTGGTGGTAATAATAGTAACAATAGCATTCAAGGTGCAAATAAATCTTCGTCCATCACTACTAAACTATGCTCGTGTGAGAACGGGGATGACAAACGAACCAGAATTGCGCTGGATGATTTCACCGTTTTGGAATTTCCAAGTTGTATCGACTTTGGGATCAAAGATTTTCTCTGCTGCAAGGACGAAGTAAGAATTTTTCATTTTCTCTCACGCTTTTCTTAATTAATAAGTTTTTCTGCATTCTTTAACTAGACAAAAACTTTAAATTTATTCTGCACGTCTATGTATCCCTTATAATTTTATTTGGACAAAGAAAAATGGAGGACATTGACATGTTATACGAACATACTTAAGAGTATTTATAAATGCTCTGTTAGACTGAAAACTGGAAATTCTCAAAACCGATAAGAAACTTTAGAATTGAGTTCTAGTTAATTTTCAACAATAAAAAGGAAATGAACGCACTTATTAATAGACTTAATAGACTTCTGAATACTCTTAGTTTTTGCATTAAAAATTACAAAGTGAAACGCAGATCGCGACAGCGATAAATCATGTCGTTTTCTTTCTGTGCACCAAACATATATATGAAAGTCTGATAAGTAACAATTGTTAACAATGTAATGCAAACGTGTCTTAAATAAAACTTCACACAAAAACACAAATAGATTTAAGATAATTTGGAAAGTTTGCGGAGATGACAGCTCAATTTGTTGTGTGATAACTGGCAAGGAAAATAATATTACAAAATATTGATTTTCAAACTCATTTTGTTGAAGATTGTTTAGAATTAGATTACCTAGTTTCATTGAGAGTTTGAAAAGGTGGCAAAAACGTGTGGAATCAGGCAACCGTTGCAAGTACGTGCATAACATAACAGGCTACATAAAACATAACGTACATACAATTTACTCGCAACATGTCATAATTTATTCCACACGACTTGACATTTCCGTGCATCTACATCCGCTGCATGATTAATTTTTCGATTACCTAATATAAAGGATGGAAGAACAAGGAAGGAAATGGGTCCAGGTTTCTGTCTGCCTACGCTTTTTATTATCAAATAAAATTATGTATGAAATGTATTAATGTATTCCTTTCTTGAGCGTGTACGAACATGCATCCAATTTTATAGACACATTTTAGAATTTTGTTTTCTTGGGCTTCCTTATCTTATTGTAATCATCCGCACTATCGAGGAATGTTGCCACACTCATGATCATGGAAGCGTTCTCTAGACCTCGTCTGTTCTCCATTATTATGCATTAGAATCACAATCACCATGTAAAGAAACTACCGCTCCTCTTCTTCTCTTAATGTAGCTCAAGGACTTTCAATGAGAACGTGAATAGAAGGCCTCTTTCTCTCTTTTAGTGTCTCTCTCTTCTTCCACTAACTCACTCGCATCTCGCATCTCACCCGCTCACCGAAAAACTTTTTGTTAGAGTTATTACTTGTTCCACAAGTAAACTATGGAATTGCATTGTGGGCTGCTTTTTAGGGATGATGTGAAAGTGCATGAGCCGAGACGCTTCTCTGCCTGCGTCAGGGAAAGTTTATATTATTTTACTTTATTACAGACAAAGCGATGGAAGCTCAAACTAAACAGACTTTTTCTCAGATATTATCTGTGAAGCATGCCTATTAAAGTGTCCATAAAAAGAAAAACGTTGATGGGATTAAACTGTGAGAGATGCTGTACGTCAACAATGAATCATATTAGAAAAGTACTTTACGTACATACGTGACGTGTAATTCAATCTTCGCATTAACTGCTGGCCTGAGTAGCATTAAAAAGCTTTTCGTATTATGCAAACAAGAGACAGAGAAGGGGAAAACGACGATTACAAATTATAGAATGATAAAATATAATTAAATTATGACTGACTATGACATTATTTTATGACTTGCCTCCGTCTTGTCTTCTACACCACCGTGCTCCAATTTGATTTCATTAGCAGTAAAAGCGAGAGCGCAGATGGCTCCAATAAAATAAAATTGAAATCACAGGAAATAAACGGAGGCAGAAACGAGTCATTTTATTATCTACCTTGAGCAGCATCAACTAGGAACCACTAGGACTTTAGCGTCTCATGTATCTGTTTTGGACTTTGTGACTAGCTATCTATTTTGTTGTTTGTCTAACTTTTTCTCTTTCTCCTACATACATAAGTAGTACGTTATTAAGGCTTAATTGATATTACATATTCCATGTCCTGGTTAACCTTCTAGATCGAGCTGGATCTTTCCAGTGATACAGACGCGAGTTATTTGGATGCAACGCCCCCTCATCGCTTCAGCGACTCCGAACTGGAGAATCAGATTGAGGCAATGTCCATAACCCTTGACACTCAACTAAACCGCCTTCCTAGCGTTTCTCTAGATGATGATGAGAAGGATGAGCCCGACAACGATGATGAAGAGACGACAGAAGAAAGTTTCATTATGGACGAGGAAGAACTCAACTCTTCTTCAACTTCCAACTCCGCCGCTACAATTTGGGGAGGCGGTACTTCAGTCGACCTGGAAATGGAGGCAAATGTCTCACAAGATGACCCATTGGAACATATTTTCATCAATGACTCAGAAGTGGAAGTTGAAAGGGCAAAGGTGAAATCTATCTCTGAGAGCACCTCCGTAGAGGAAGAGGAAGAAAAACTTGAGCATAACGATAATGAAATGGAGGGACAAATGGAATCATGTAATGAAGTTAGCAACAGCGACAACGCCGAAGTGACAATCCAATCAAACGATGATAATCAAGAACAAAGCACTCCATCGCTTTCCAGACCGACCGTGGAAGCAATTAGAGGAGACTGCAGAAATGCTACACTGAACAATGTTGCAACAACTCCATTGGGGGAGAATTGCAACACAGATCATGCGACAAGGCAGGTGACTACTACTACAGCTACGAACACCTCGATCGGCAATTTTTCCATTTCGCGAAAAATGTTGAAACACCCAACGAAGCATTTCAAACGTCAGATCTCACTCCCCGCATCGATTTTCATGTCTTACCTACTGGAGCAGAATAATAAGACGAACTACTCCTGCAACAAGCAGCAGCCGCAACTGCAAAATAGTTGTCACTTTAATCTTGACTTTGACAACACTCATCATCAGAAACACATTATTGTCAAAAATGCACTCAACCGGAGTAACTCTTGTAGCAAGAATAATGGTAGCATTGTGTTAGCGATTCGACAGAACCCATTATCTAAAACGTTTGCGACTAATTCGAAGACAGTTCTTCAGGGGAGCTCCGAAGATATTGAAGGTAGCGATGATAATGACGACAATCATAATTCCAATGCAAGCTACTCAACTGGAAACAATGGAGGCAATGAAGCACAAAACATGCAAATACAAGATAATGACAATGATGACAGAAATGTTTCTCCAAGTGTAAGCAAATCAGGCTCATTTGCAGAATCGTTCGGCGATAGTTCATTAACAGACTCGGTTGAAGAATCGCGAATGCTAGACTTTACTGACAATGACACACATCAAGCTTTTACCTCAGAGGTCGAGAAAAGGTCATTGATTCTCAGGCATGTAAGACGACTCATCCGCCAGGACACCACTGGTAATTTTGCCCCGCCCGACTTTAGCATTTAAATATTGCAAAAAGTAGTTAATTAAAGGTTCCGTTTTTGATGCTTATGAATTGAATATTGAAGTAATTAAACACTTCTTAAATGAATGACTAGTTTTTAACATGTTTCACCGCAATTTGGATTTTTCCGTCATTAAAAATATGGTAAAGAAAAAGAATTGTTCGTGTTTAGAAAATTGGAGACTGTCACTTACCAATAAACCTTGAAGCTTAAGGAAGGATTGGAATCGGGCACTGAAAAACTAATAATCAATACCTGTCAGCAAATACAAAAAGTACAATCATAATAAAATATGTAAATTTAGTTCCTCGTATCATTTCAATTGTGACGGATGTCCCGTTTGTCTGCATCGAACATTAAGAAAATTGTCCACGTGTCAACTTTCACTTATAGTTGATAGAGTATAGACTTCCACATAAATCATTATTGATTGATTGGGTTTGAGTATTGATTAAAGGAAATCGCTAGATTGTCTAAAAAGCTTTATAATGCCAGTGAAACACGTGGCATATTTAAGTTTACGCCATTTGCATGTCACTTTACTTCAATTTATGCACCCGTTCCAGTTGCAAAAATGTTAATTGGTAGAGCTAAGGAATTATTTATTGCTAAATGTTATAGTGCTTAACTAAAAACCAATAAAATGAAGTTGTATCGCAACATATTGAAAAATAAACGTATTTTAATAAAAAAAATGGGTAAACGATGATGGTTAATTAATTTAAGTTCGTTCGAGTACCTAACCTACATATAACATCTTGAAATAGTATCTCATAGCTTTGCTGTTGTTGACGCGTTTATATGTATTGAAAGTAGGTAAATAATTAATTACCCCGTTATGTGAGTTCCACCGGTTTTCATTGGAATACAAATAAAAAAATCTATGAAATAGCCTTAAAAGTGAATAGCAAGTTGAATGAAGCATAAGCATGCTAATATTTTACTTTATTCAATAAAAACAAATAAAAAACATACAACACTGGCGTTCACCATACAGTCACTTCATTGACATTGACATTTTGCGAATGCTAAAAAAGTTGATTAGCAATTAACATTCATGGTCAACCCAAAGAGCGTGAGATGCATACTTAACACAAAGTCGTTATGTTTTACATTTACTTATTTATTATTAATGGCCATCTGTAACTGTACTATTCACCAAACCAAGTCACTCAAACAAAACAAAGCAATAACAGTTATACAAAAAAATAAGTTTTATTATTTTACTCATTGTCTGTGCAAATAAAAACGCTCGTTTTCCCGTATGTGGTAATTGCTTCGACAATGAAAATTATGCTCATGTTGTTGATGAAGTTTGTTAAAAACGCAACAAAGTCTGACATTATCAGACTCTGCAGGCATAAAGTAATTCAAGTTCAAGGAGCAATTTTCGTATCCTCTGAATTTGCAACGTTGATGATTTCGATGATGATGGGAATGGGATTGGGGATGGGGACGGGGATGATAAAATTGAAAATAATTCATCAAATCTCTCTCATCTCTCGAATTTCTCTTTTTACAGCACACCGACAAGAGGACCAGGATGGCCAAAATAATTATTATAATAATGCAAACCAGGAGCGTACTTATATGAAAGAAATTCATCCTGGTAAGGAGGCCTCCCTGTATTCGCCGAATATCCTGAATTTACATTGCTATCCTCGACTATGGATCTTAACTCGATATTCGGAGGTTTTGTCACAATAATTAATCTGCTAATTGTGTTGTCAATAACCCTTGCGTCAGTGCTATTACTACTAGTAGTAGCAGTGTCATTTGTTTTCTTAGTATTATTATTACTCCTATTATTGATAACAGTATCGTTACTAAAAATAGGGCGATGAATCTGCGGTGCTGGGACTGTATCAACATCAACAGCTTCAGTCGTAGTGGTCGCAGTTTCTTTTAATTGCCTGTCGGAATGATCCCAACTAAGACTGCGCAAAATTTCAGCAAACCCGGGCGTTATATCCTCTACGTGGACTTGTTGGAAATTACTGGGAATTTTCTCCGGGTTTCTTGAACAGTTATCTAGGACCTTTACAGTGCGTGTTGGCGGAACACTGGTGGTTTCCGGTTGATTTTGACTGAGATCGTTTTTGCCCACTTCGCTGTCGTTCTTTTTTATTTTTAAGATGTCATTTTCAAGAAAATTATCAGTGCCAAGATGTTGCAGGTCTTCTTCTTCCGGTTCCGGTAGTCCAGCATCTTCGTCGTCTATGTCTTGCTCATGATGCGTCTGCGTTTCAATACCAAAATTGTGCACCTGCTGGTGGCTATGATGAACTCTTTCGGTCACTCTTTTCTCTGCGGATTCATATCCATTCTGGCTTGTCAAATTCATTGCAACAGTTAAACCTTTTGCAGCACTTCGATTAAAGAAAAGGGCATTATGAATAATGTTGGGGGTAGTGTCACTCAGCCCTGGATTATAAGGGGGTACTGAAGGTACGGGGGTTGGAAGAAAGGTCAAGTTGAGAATTTGGTTCGGCACTTGCGAAGTAACGATGGAATGACTGAACATTGACTGCTGTACCGGAGGAGAAAGTTGCTTCTGAGGACTTTGGCCTTGCATAGGTTCAGTGGTGACACCCGCTTGATCTTGCTCCTGGTATTGCTGAGAAAATTGGTCCTCTGGAGATTGGAAATCTGGTTGTTCTAGAACATTCTGCTGTTTGCGTTGTGCCATTTGACCATTTTGTTGACCAGAAGGGAAACCCGGTTGCTCCTGAGTTTCGTTTCGTTGATAGGAAGGCTCAGTGCCTTTTTCGTTTTGCATTTGAAGTTCCATCATTTGTTGTAGAACTAGACTTTCAGGATTTTCGGTGGAGGAACCACTTTCATTCTGAGGTTGTTCATCGGAAGGATCTACATCCTCTTGCATTTGCTTCATTTGTTGCTGAAGATCCAGACCACCACTTGGCTGCGAGGAGGAATCTGACGGAGGTTGCTCTTGTTTCTGTGGCACTTGACCTTGTTGCTGGTCGGATTTAATTTGACCTAGATACACTGGCCCTTGACCTTGTGGGTTCTTCAATTTAGAATCTGATTGGCTCTGGTTTTGCTGCTTGTCTTGAAGCAAATCTTGACTGTTCTGCTGGCCAGACTGAAAATCTTCAGTTTGTTGCTGCTGTTGAATTTGACCTGGACCAGAACGCTGTCCAGAGGCAACATCTTCTCGACCTCGCTTAGGCTGTTGTTGTGGGACCTGATTTGAAGCTGGAAGCTGGCTTGAAGGCATACCTTGACCTTTGTTATTTTGGTCTTGAAGAGGTTGCTCATCTTCATCAGCTTCAGAGGAAGTCAAATCTTCCTGATCCTGACCCTGTTGCATCTTTTCGTTCGGGTCTTGGCTATCCCCAAGTTGTGAAAGTTGGGTTTCGTCAGAGGGGATTCCTTGCTGACCACGTCGTTGATAAGTTGGAAAATCTTGACCTTGCTGTTTTTTTCGTTGTGAATCTTGACCACTTCGTTGTTCGGAAGGGATATCAGATTGCCCCTGTGTCTGAAGTTGTTGGCTTCGACGCTGACCCGAGGGAATATCTGATTGCCCCCGTTGGCCCATAACTGGCCCTTGGGCTGGTCTTCGACGTTGTGGGGTTTGACCTTGTCGTTGGTTAGAGGAAGTCATTCCTTGACCTCCTTGTTCCTGCTGTTGCGGGTATTTTTGGCGAAGAAATTGCTGGTGCTGTTGCTTCTGCTTAAACTGATCTTGCTGCTGCTGCTGTTGTTGTTGTTGCTGAAAGTTATCCTGTTGAAGCTGTTGTTTTTGCTGCTGTTGACCCTGTTGTTGTAGCTGTTGTTGTCGATGTTGACCTTGTTGTAGCTGAAAACGCTGCATATTCCCTCGTCGCTGGTCAGAAGGGAATCCTGCTTGACCTTGTCCCTGCTGTTGATTTTCCTGTGGCAGTTGACCTTGTCGATGCGCAGGGGCTACACTTGGTTGTGTCTGTTGTTTCTGACGTTGTTTAACTTGGCCGCGGCGCTGTTCAGCAGAGACACTGGCTTGGCTGTCCTGTTGACCTGGAGCAGTGTCCGTTTCGTTTTCTTCCTGGGTTCCTATACTCGTCAATTCGCCAAGTTGATCTAGATTCGGCAGACCATTTTCGCCTTTATAATTAATAAAGTAGACACTTGGAGGGGTATACTTGGGAGTTTCCGGTTTGTTCACAATGACCTCCCCCATCCCGTCTTGTTCTTTGTTCAGCACATAAACTAACGTTTTTTGCTCGGGATTTGGGGGTAGCTCCATTTCCATTGACTGTTGAGCCGTTGCTGGACTCTTAATGAAGATAATGTTCACATGTTTTTCACTGTCCCCCTGCACACGAATTTTAGGGCGCTGGGAATTTTTTGGCTTGTGCGGAGCCACAAAAACGGACACGTGACGCACCACCTTTGTCTTTTTCGCAGGCACCAAATTCTGCTGCGTTCCTGAAGCATCCGGCTGCAAAGAGTAGGACAGCGTGGACGTTGTCGTTGAGAAGTGGGCTGACGGTTGCTGCGACATAAACTGTGGACGAGATGTGGGTGGCAGCGATGGTGGTGGTGGCGGAGGAGGCTGAGGCAAAGTAGAAGGAGGCACACCTCTTGGCATTGTAAATGAATCCATTGTTCTCATACCATTTGATGGAAAGGTGAGGGGAACAGGGGAATAAAAGGGGTTTTGATTTCGATGATTGTGGTGGGTGTTTCGCTTACGAGTGGTCATGTTTCCGTGATTTGGAGAATTAAATTGTGGTGGAGGTGGCGGTCTATCATGATGGTCTCTATTGCGATGAAATGGTGGTGGTGGTGGCTGTTGCATTTTGGCTTCGTGGGCATGAAATCTGTTTCTTGGTGGACGGTCATAATTTTTGTTTCGTAAATTGCCACCACCACCATGATTATGGGGATTATGATTATGATGATGATTATGAGGATGATGTTGTTGTTGGTGATGATGGAAAGGTTGTGGTTGGAATGTGATGGTTTCTTCTGAGGATGTCACCTCCAGTGCTTTCAACCTGGGGGGTCTGGGTAAAGAGTTCATCTCCAACGAATGCTTTGCTTGCAGTTCTTGGTCAAAAGGTGACATAAACATTCCAAGAGGCTGTCCATTCGCTGCCAGTGTATCCATCCTTGTCGTTATAGTCCAAAGCAGTAGTATCTAAATGCCCCATAAATGTGCAAAAACGAAATGGGTAGTAGATGAAAGAGTAAAACTTAGAAAATTCAATTAATCCTTGCTTATTTTTTTTACCTTCAAACACAGTGAATGGTGACAGTTCATGGTGGGCTTTGTGCTAAACAAAGGAACTTCATTTAGTCAACTCGCCAGCAGTAACAGAGATGTTACCGCGTCAAAAATTGAAAGAATATTAACATGCTTCGATGTTGAGTGGAACGGTTGAAGGATCGCAGAGGCTTCAATTTATGATTTGATTAGACTTGGACACGCATGACTGCAAAAATTCATGCAGGAATTTTTATTTCGCCTTTCGAATTTACGACAGTTGCACAAAATAGATCTTTATTATTTATGGAGAGTAACTAATTTTATTATGATTTATTTATAAAATCATTTATGGTGCTATAGTTGGATAATATCAGGCTTTCTTTTTTTAGCTGAAAATCTTCGAAGCTTGTCGTGAACAGGGTTCACAATCACAATTCATATTTGGGTACATTTACAAGGGAGATTGTTGTCGCGTCAAACGTGTAGGAGTTGAAATCTAAGAGATCTTCTGACAAACCTCTTTCAGTGAAAAGTAGGCCCAAAAAATGATTTTATTTTTATAAATACTGCGTAATAATTTATATTGTGGAAATGTTACATTTTTTAATAAATCTATGCAGCTTGTTTCTACAAAGAAAGACATACCTCTTTCTTGTATCGTATCTAAAAGAGTTCCCTTGTTGGTGAAGTGATCCGTGTCCAAGTTATGTGAATCTAAAATTATCTACCATTGTGGATTATAGTTTTTGACAATTTATCATGCTGCATAGATTAGAGCTAACGTCTAAATCAGTCATCCCAATCGGTCAATTTTACACCTCATTTATTCAGGATGCAATTGGCCATGTCGGTTACTCAAACGTCGAGTTTGCTTTTTTCTTGAAACTCTAACCAACTAAATGTAGACTATGGAACAACGAAAAATACTATTGCGTACATTTCCTAAATGGAAAATTTTCAGGCAAACGAGGAAAATGAAAGTCTGTCAGCAGCAGACTAATAAAAATTAAATGGCACATGACGTGTTTGTGATAGAAAATCAATAGCACTCAACTGAGCGAAAGTATGCAGTTTTTTCTGCTCGCTTGCAGATTCCGTTTATCTTTCACATAAATCTTCCATTTTCTTCTACTCCAGTTCGTAATAACGACTTACAATATATTTAACTGAACTATATTAATAAATTAATAACGATAATAAACATTAATACAGGCAATACAGCAACGCATTTAACTCCTCGGTTTGTCTGTTCAAATTGTATTCATAATATGGCTAACAATGTCAACGTTATATACTGTATGTCAAACTTTGCTATGCATTTGTTAATGATATTAGTTCAATTCATATTAAACACATTTACACCGATAATATTGCTTCAGAAAAATAAGCTTTCATATATTATAAAATAAGCTTATTTTGGTTATTACATTGCTTGCTTTTACTGCTAAAAGAATTCACGCTGCTATTAATTCAAGTTGAATAGTAGACAAAAACAGACTGTTTTCCTAAATGATATTTATCATCAGACTGGGTTGATTAACAGTAGTTATTCTTGCTTAGTTTTTCGTTACCTACTTGATGTGATGTGTCATGCAAAAGTACAACAGTTACATAAGTTAAATACATGAGAAAGCTACTATACAATA